>MU218084.1:286319-319164 GCA_018584345.1 Thuja plicata | reverse complement strand
TGGCCTGTCCAGCCACCTTTTAGCCCTTCAAAAGTCTACAAAAATACCATTTGATGACCCCAAAAGTCATGCCTAAAAATATCAACATAAATGCTCCCTCAAAGAAGCAGTCTTATCCCTTAAAAAGCCCATAAGGAGCTTCTGGAAAATTATAACTATCCGTTGACTTTAACAACTGCAACTTCTGACCTTTTAAAAACTGATCTTTCCATCTGCAAAAAATCTGATTTCCAGCGTCTGAGAAAAAATCTGATATCTTTCTGTCTCTGAAAAATCTGATTATCCCTTTTGTCTTTAAAAAAAAACCTCCGGGAATAAAACATGGATTTGCAATAAAAATATCAAAATTCCCTTTGAAAATTATCTCTGTGAATATTTCAAAACTCTGTGAAAATCCCAGATTAATGCATAAATTACTCAAAAATTAGCAGAAATCGGCAAGTAACACCTTCTCACTCGCTCTGAAAATTAGCTTTTCCAACTCGACTGTCTTACTTTTGCCTTTTGCGAGTGAGTGATGAGTTTTCTTTGAACCCACTTTATGTCTGTCACATACTCACTGTCTTTTATGCTTTGCTTTTGTCCTCTGCACGAGTGAGCGATACTTCCTTTCTTTACCGTGTCGCACCCTCGCGGACTGATTTTGGATATCACCTGAGTCTCAGCGACTGAGCACCTATGCATCTTACTTTTCATCTATTCCTTCATTGTACACTCGCTGGCTGTTAAAACTGACTTTTTGATTTGGGCGACTAAGCAACATTCATTTTCTTACTGCATACTTTAACTCGTCGCATACTCGCGCCACCTAATACTCCAGCTTTCATCTTATGCGCGAGTGAGCGATGTGTCTTTTCTTTCCTCAGTTGCAAACTCGTGAGTTGAGAAATTTCATTTCACTACTAACTGCGAGTGCGCGACAATACACCTTTTTTCCTCAGTCGCTCACTCGCGAGCTGAAAAATCTGACTTTTAGATTCTGAGCGGGTGCGCGACATTCATTTCTTTACTGCATATTCTATCTGGTCGCATACTCGCACAACTTTTACTTCAGCTTTCATCTCATGCGCGAGTGAGCGACGACATCCATTCTTTACTCAGTCACAAACTCGTGAGCTTGAAAACCTTACTCTGTTACTGACTGCGAGCACGTGACAATGTCTCTTCTTTCCTTTGTTGCCTACTCGCGAGCTACTTTTCTTTCATCTGAGTTGATTGGTGAGTGAGCGATGCTTTCTTGCTTTAACTCGTCGCACACTCGTGAGCTAATTTCCCTTCATCTTTACTAACTGGCGACTGAGCGATGTCTTATATTCTTTGCTCATCGCATACTCGCGAGCTCCTTTTTTATCACCTCAAAGCATCAGCGAGTGAGCGAGGCATTGAATGGTTTCTTTGCTCGCTCCATTGCAATCTTTATGAACTTTGAAAAAAAAATGCCCATGCGACTGAGCGATGAGTTTTCTTATCAATACTTTATGCCTTCGTCGCACACTCGCACTGCAAAATACAACCAAGTTAAAACATTGCGCGAGTGGGCGACCTACATAACATGACCTTGTCGCACAGTCGCGGGCTTATGTCACCGACATAAAAACTTGACGCAGGTGCACGACTGCTATATTTTAAACATGACTCGCTCGGTCACAAAGCACGATAGAAATAGCAAAATTTTAAAGCGACTGCGCGATACAAAAACTTCCAACCCATCGCTGACTCACTGACTTGAAACCCGACTTTCATAAGACATCGTGACTACGCGATTCCCTTTTAAAGCACTGAACCCGCTCACTCACGCAACTTAAAAACATTGACATAAGTAGATCGCAATTGCGCGATTCTCCTTCATTACATCTCGTCGCCAACTTGCGCAACTTAAAGACACTGCGAAAAGACCATCGCGACAGAGAGATTAGATATAAAGCATGACTTCTAAAGGGTTCTAACCTCTTTTGCGTGGCAAAACATAGGGTTTAAACAAAGAAATCCTGGGAAAAGCAAAATCCAAGAAATTCAAAGAAAAACTAAGGCAATGCTAGCAGAACGAACTGATGCAAACCCATTAGAGCATGCAACTTTAGGACTTGGAATAAATCACTGAAGCATATGAAAGACAATGGACAAATGCATTTTACAAAACCACCTGATTGATCTTGGTACCGAAAATTGGTAACATATACAAAGTTCATTAGAAATTTCAGTTAGTTGTGTGCTCCTATCCTTGAGACCATTAAGGGTGGGAAAAGGTGTAAGTTTGTATGGAACAAGGATGTAAAAGAAGCCTTCCAAATTCTAAAGCAAAAGGTAATGGAGAAACCTATCCTAGTGTTCCCTGATTTTCAAAAGATATTCACTATTGAATGTGATGCTTCAAATCTGGCTATAGGAGCTGTCTTGAGCCAAGAGGGAAGGCCTGTAGCCTTTTTTAGTGAGAAATTAAATGAAGCAAAGATGAAATACTCCTCTTATGACTTGGAACTATATGCCCTTGTCCAGTCATTGAAGAAATGGAGGCATTACCTCCTTCCATAGGAATTTTTTGTCTTCACAGACAACCAAGCATTGATTTTATTGAGTTTATTAAACAGTTAAGAGAAACTAAGCCACAAACACATGAAGTTGGTGGAATCAATACAAGCCTACACATTTTCAATCAAACATAAGAAGGGAGTTTCCAATAAGGTGGTAGATGCATTGAGTAGAAGGAATCTAGTTGTGCAACAAATCCAACTTCAAAGTGTAGGAATTGATTCATTAAAGGACATCTACAAAAATGATGATGATTTGAGTGATATTTATAAGGTATGTTTTGACTTTTCTGAGGCTTATCATGTTGAGTATGCAAATTATTTCATTCAAAATGGACTCTTGTTCAAAGGACACCAGTTATGCATCCCAAAATGTTCAATGAGGGAGAACATCATTAGAGAAAAACATGCAGGTAGCATGGGGGGACATTTTGGTTTGGACAAGACATTGGAACATGTGAGAAGGTTCTATTATTGGCGTAAGCTTCAGACTGAAGTAAGGAAGATTGTAGAGACATGTACAATCTGTCAAAGAGCCAAGGGTACATCCACAAATGCATGACTATACCAACCTCTACCTATTCCTACAAGGCCTTGGGAGAGTTGTAGCATGGATTTTGTGATGGGATTGCCTAGAACACAAAAGGGATATGATAGTATTTATGTTGTAGTGGAAAGGTTTAGTAAAATGGCCAACTTTATCCCTTGTAAAAGTACCAATGATGCATCATCAATTGCAAGTTTTTTCTTTAATAAAATTGTGACGAATCATGACTTACCTCAAACCATACTGTCTAACAGAGATGTAAAGTTTATTTGTCACGTTTGGAGAGCCTTATGGAAGAGGTTAGGGACCAATCTAGGTTTTAGTTCTGCCTACCATCCAGAAATAGATGGGCAAACAAAAGTTGTCAATAAATCACTTGGCAATCTGCTTAGATGCTTGACAAAATAGTATGGAGACAAGTGGGATGCAGTCCTACCCCAAGTAGAGTTTAATATGCTTTCAATGACCCAGTCAACAAGATCATAGGGAAGAGTCCCTTTTAGATTGTATATGGTTAAAGTCCAAGAGGCATCTTGGAACTCAGAGAATTGCCACAAAAAACTCCAATCAGTGCTCATGGAGAATAATTTGTAGACTATGAAAGAAATTCATGAACCAGTGAGATTGGCACTTGTGAAGAGTGCAGAAAAGTATAAGCAAGCAAAAGACAAGCATATGAGGGATGTCCAGTTACAAGTTGGAGACATGGTGTGGGCATATTTGAAGAAGGAAGGATTTCCTAAGGGAAAGCATACTAAAATACTCATGAAGAAAGTAGGACCCTACCTAGTATTGAAAAAACATGGGTTGAATGCCTATGAGATAGAGTTGCCCTCACACCTTGGTATCTCTCCCATATTTAATATTTGTGATCTAACCCCATATAAAGGTGATGTACATGCAGGTTTAGAAGCATAGATAGAAGATGTTTCAGGCATACCACCTCATGAGCCAAAGAAGCTTGACAAGATCTTGGATACAAAGATCATCAAAAAAAAAAAAAAGAATGTGTATAAGAAATATTTGGGTCATTGGAAAGGAATTCCTGAAGAAGAATGTGTATGGATAGATGAACAAGAAATTCAGAGGCATGACTCAACTTTGCGAGACCTCATCTCAAGAGGACTTGAGATCAATGCATCCCAGGAGAATGGTGTAGGAGCACCCTCAAGTTCATCAATTTAAAGCACACCAAAGGACCCAAAAACAAAGGGTTAGGATAGTGATTGGATCTAGGATCCAATGTCAATCATAAAGTCCTATTTGTAAGGCAAGGTGACAATAGGTGTTGTTATAAACCTAGTTGTCTACCTCAGCCATTTTGGACAAATTTTACCTATGTTGGGATAGAATATTCTAGGAGGCCTAAAGAGAGTTGGAATTGTTAATCTAAAATTTCTAAGGTCCTAAGTTGAGTCTAGGTTTAGAGCTTTACAAGATTGTTGACAATTGACAACTTTTGTAAAAAGTTGTCAATGTTACATAATGCAACTTTTGCAAAAAGTGCAAGATTTGAATCCCAACGTTCACAACCAATTTTTTTAGTTGGAAATGTTTTGGAATTGTATGAAAAATGTTGAGAAACCTTTCTCCAAGGTTGGCGAGAACCTATTATAAGAAATTTTATGAAAATCAATAAAATCTAACTATTTTCCTGCAAATTCTGACTGTAACTCGAGTTGTACGATTCTGTATTGACACCAATGCATCATTGAAGGACCTGGAAGGTTTTCCTAGTGTCTTATGGGATTTTTTCAAGTATTTTGAAGTATTGAAACCAAGTAGAACTAAATTTATCCATTTTTGTGTAGCCACTGGTTGTAGGAAGGCCCTAACTAGGGTTTCGAGAAAAATTTCCTCTTTCCTAGAGATTCCACCATGGGAAAATTCTAAGCCTTGGTGGAAAGGAAGGAGGGGGAATGTATTTTAATAATTGTGTGGTCTTAGACCAGGAAGAAGTCAATGGAAGGAGAAATGACTAAACCCTTTGGACATGCATCTAGATGTGACTATCCAGAATTTGGGTTTTGAGACACAACTCGGCCTAGGGGTGGAATGGAGACCTAAATCCTTGGATTTAGAATTTTTGTGTGATCCCACATCTATTCAAATTGGAAATATTGGAAATTGAATTGAGAATCAAGTACTTTCTTTGTAAAAGTGACCTAATAGCCCAATTAGGCCTAGGAGAGAGTTGAGGACAACAGGAGTTAGGGGATTGGTCAAGAGCCCTAAATTGGAGGGTATTGTTGGTGGATGGATTAAAGAGTTTGAGGGTGGTCAAGACTTTCTGTGGTAGAGTTCCAATTAAGTTCCCTTCAAGAATCCATATTTTCTCCTTGTAGCACTATATAGGCTTAGGTGTCTAAATTGAGTTTCAGAGATATCTTTGTGTGGGATTGGTGTTTCATAGCATCTAAGTTTGATGTCTAGCATTGATAGAACCCTTGTTCCATCCTTGAATTAGTTGGTTCTAGTTGTGTCATATTTGGCCCTTAAGGGTGTTGAAGATTGGGTAGAAGATCCAATATTGTCATTGTGGGTTTTGGGAACTATTGACAGAGCCCTAGATTGCATGGGAGTAAGTGGTATTGTGAAACCCAAGGTGTCTCTTTTGATATAGTTTGGGCTCTTCTCTAGATGTTATGAACAATGCTAGACAAGCTGAGCAAGAAAGAACACTAGCCATTGATGATAGGAGGAAGATTACTGAAAAGCTACAAGAGAAAGAGTCAGAAATACAAAGACTTACAGAACATCATCATGAAATTACAAATCATATTATTCTTATGATTCAAGAGGAAAATATAATTAATGTTGAACTCATTGAAAGAATAGAAGCTATCGGTGAGCTAAGGGAAGAAAATGAAAAGCTAAAACAAGAAATAAGAATTTAGAAACTGCATGATGAGATAATCAAGAGAGCTAAAGAAAGAAATAAAAGGATAGATGATTTTCTTGATGGACAAAGGAGAACCAACAAGAACACTGGACTAGGCTATACGGAGAATGGAGATTCACCCAATCAAGCTGATCCAAAGAATGTCTATGCAAATCTAAGACCAATAAAGTTAACATGCAATCACTATAGAAAGCAAGGCCACACATAAAATGTTTGCAAAATAAAAATGAAAGGTATTCCTAAATCTACACCTTCATTCATAGGAATTTTTTATAAATGTAACAAGAAATGACATAAAGCATATGAATGTAAATCTGAGATAAAAAAAAACTAAATAAGGAAACCTACATGGACAAATACTGTCCTACTTGCAAAATGCATGGGCACACAACTCTTGAATGCTAGAAGAAGAAAAATCAAGTATGGAAGCCTAAAGGTCAATAATTTTCCTATAAACATAAAAGAGTTGGTAACCAGTATGTATGGGATTACAACACTTGGGAAAATTGTACAACATGTGGAATATTTGGTCACATTGCTACAAACTATATGAGACAACGGACAAGAAAGCTTAGAGGCTGGACTAACCCTTGAATGGCATGTCTACACTGTCTTAAAGTCAGTCATCTCAAGAAATACTACAGAGAATGAATGATAGAGACTAGCACCTTTTCCAATGGAAACACCATTGAAGACATCAAGAAGATGAGAAAAACAATGTGGAGAAAAGATACAAACACTGATGAAGTTGGACCGAGCAATGCAATTGGTGACACCTTATCCAATGGATCTGGTGACATCACCACCCCCACCTAAGAAGAACAAGTAAGTATGGAACTACATTATAACAAGTTATATTTTGCATCAGTTCCATTATACATAGTTGAAATGCCAAATTAGCATGATTATAGATGCACTATGGTATTACTTGTTAAATTCTTTGAAAACTATCCCATCGGTCAATACATACCAAAATACATTGGTATACATTCAAAGATGATTTGTCTACACTTGACGAGAATCATCAGTTAACACATAAAGGCTAAGTTTCTAGTGTAAACCAAGATATGTTGGTAATCATGTAAGTTGACAAAGTTTTCTTCGCTAAACACCGAAACCCATCGGTAAAAGAAACAAGTTAAATGACTACCTGAAGCATCGTGTTATCACCGAAATATAAGTTAGTGTATCACCCGATGACTCCATCTTTGCACACCGAGGAGTGGTTGAGCATTAATGACTTAACTTAGGGCAAAGTCTATAAATAGACAATGGAAGGGTTTCATTTCTCACCAGTGATTAGAGCGAAGTGACTAGAGCAAAACCAGAGCATGGAGCAACAACATTAGAGAGCGACTCCTACCTGATTCAAAACACTCCAAGTAGATCATTTACAGCTACAGAGGTTAAATTAAGCACCAAGCATAAACTGAGAACTTTATTTATCATTTATGGGAAAGCCCTAATTTCATAAACAATGGCAACCACATCAAGAACCGCTAAGATGAAGAGTATTAAAAAGAACAAGATCAATCTAATCAAGAATAGTACCTATGAAGAACCACATTATAAGATATGCCAATAATTTGCCTCACAATCTGACAATGCTGGAGCATTCTCAAGAATACCAGCTAGGGTTTTGCTGGTTGAAGACATGCGAGCATACATACACTGCAAGATTGTAGAGATTTGTGATCTGGAGGTTGAACAACCTTTCAAGAAGCTATACAAAGTTGATGGCACTATTAAAGAAGAGCACAAACACATCAAGGTAAAGGGGCTCACAAATTCCCTATGGTTCCCAAAGGAATTCAAGTCCGAATGGATTCAGTTAGCACTAAGAAGGATCCATGACTGAAAGCTATGGTTGGATTAGCCTAAACTGACAACACAAGATGTTATACATTTTGTCACCGGTTATCCAATAACTGGTAAGGTAAAGGCATTGAAGCACCGCCTAAAGCTGACATTGAGAAGAACACAAGACAAAAATGTGATGGAAGAGGACTTAAGGTATCCACCATAACAAATGATGAAGAGAAATTTGGAGCATGTGTCTTAGGATACAAGTTATGTTAGGCTAGCACGATGAACAACATTGCATCTGGAGTAGTGGATACAACATACAAGATTGTAAAGAATGGAATTCAGTTAGATCTATCAGAACTTCTACTCAAGCAGTTAGAAGAGAACTTAAAGACAATCAAAAATGCAAAGTCAAATTCATGTAAGTTTGGTTCACTTATCATGTGCATATTATTCTACTTCCAAGAATCTTGCCATCAATAGGAAATGTTCAATGGGACACAACAAGACCAGAGACCATTCAGATCAGTGAGTTTATAAAATCACTAGGAGATAATTTTGAGTCAGTAATGGATGAATACTTTGTTGGATTCAAGGAAAGAATGCAGAAGAGAGTAAGGATCCCTGAATAGTTAATTGAGAAATTCAAGACTGATATATGTTTCATGGTAGACACTGACTTCACATACATAAATCCTGTTGTACCAAGGACAGCATGGCTATCTCCACTTGACTATGAGGCAAGCATAGATCAAGCATCTAATGCAATTGATGCATTAATAAATGAGCCAATAGATAAATCACAACCAAAGTTCGGCACTTATGAAGAAGCCAAAGAAAGAATCAAAAATGGCTTGGTTGTAAAGAAAATTGACAGGAAGAATGACACGATGGTCAAGAACTTAAAGAAAAGGTTTTCGGTTACAGAAGAAGAAACTGAAAAGACAGAGGAAATCGAGGGACAGTCACTCGTTGGTGAAGCTGAGAAGGAGAGTAACTCAGAGTCAACAGAGCCAGATACACCATAACCTCCACCAGATAAGAAGCCTAGGACTACAACTACTACAAAGACAAGGAGTCAAAAAGAAAAGGACACAAGTCCTTTACTTGTAAAGAAAGGTCAAGTAAGGACCTATAAGAGGAAAACTCAAACATAGAAAAGAGGGCCAACAAAAAGAAGAAAGTTCATCAAAACTAAGGAGGACATTAAGGATACATAATAGGATGAAGCTTTTCAAAAGGAAAAGGATAAGATTCTTGAAATTATTGATCAAGTATGTGCCTCAATCATTAAATCAGGAACATTTAATGATAGAAAGATCAAAAAATGGCTAACATTGGATCCCTTGGATCAAAATAAGATTGAGGAGGAAATTATCAAGATGATGTGCATATTCAAATATCTCCCAATATAATTGGTAGATAAAAATGCCAAAATAAATTCAAGATAGATTATCGACAAGATGGACATTTGCCTTGCACTCTGAGAAAGAAATCAGGGAAAGAGCCCTAGTATCAGTCATGCCTCTTGAATAAAAAATGGAGGAGATTAAAGAAATGATGAAAATTCACTCGAAACTGTTCTCACTGAATTTAAGAGCTTACCAAGTGCTTCAAGGGCATCTACTAGAGCTAGACAGAAAGAGTGAGGCAGAATGGAGAAAGATACTTGATATTGGGTAAGTGCACAAAGATGGGGGACCAAAAAGGGGGTATAAGATGCCACTTTTTTTTTAAATCAGCAAACTCTGAACTTCAACGAGAAATTAAGGATAGTTACACTCAAAATTTTAAAATGTGACAAAAACAAGAGTTGTTCTACTCCGAATCTAGTTTCTAAAATACTAATTTATTTTAGAAATGGTGGAGATTAAGGCCCTCAAAAAGGGGAAGCACAAAAAGTGGTCCTATTTTTTATAAAAAACATAACATAGTGTTTGGTGTGCTCCCCCTAAAATGTTAACTTTTTAAAAAAAAAAAATTAATCACTCTAGTTAGAAATTAGCTAACACCACCTAGTTTATCCCAGATTTTTCCACTAATTTTTTGATTAAAGTGTTATTTTTTTCCATTTTCTGAAGTGGACACATCCTGAAAATGTGAAATTTCTATGTGCTCCCCCTAGAAATCATTGAAAACTAATTAAAAATCAAAACTTTTTTTTTAAACTGTGTAGAATCGAGTCTAGTTTCTAAAAATGTAATTTTTTTCAAAATTCGATGACTGAGCCAAAATCTAAGCCCAAATGAATACACGTTGGTTTTTGAAAAAAATTGGACATACTTATAAAATAAATTAAAGATGAAAAGCTTAACATAATTGGAATTCAAAATAAATTACATGGTTAGATAGCTATTAGAGAGATCTACAATATCATGCCGCCTAATTTTATTATTATTCAACCACGTGCAAACTTGATGGGAAGCACACAAGAAAAAATGTTATTTTTTTGTAAGTTTGTTCGAAAACACGTCTCAGACCCGTTTGAATCCTCCAAGCCTTAGGCTTGGTAAAATTCAATGTCATTCAAAGGGCATATGCCCTATAGGGTGTATGCGCTATAAGCACTATAGGGAATACGTCCTATATTAGACACACAAAATGACAAAAGGAGAGAGAGAGAGAGAGAGAGAGAGAGAGAGAGAGAGAGAGAGAGGTTAATACATAAAATGTAACATTTAAGTATAAGTTACATACTCTCTTATACTTAAGTTAAATTTTATGTATATACTTCCATGATGTTTGAGAGTGGTTTCAGCTTCATAGGAGTTAAGATAAAGATTCTAGATTTTGAGGGTTTTTAGGAAATTTCAGACTTAGCCAAATTTCAGGAATCAACACATTGTCTTCAACATGATTCTCAGTGGACTATTGATTATAACCTAAGCCCTTGACTTGATTAAGTACACTCTTTAGGGTTCTAATTGTTTTAATGTATCATAAGGGGTCATAATATGTCGTAAATGGTCCTAGATCCCTTTAGGACCCATTATGACCCCTTAGGACACAATAAGGCCTCTTAAGACCCCTTAGAACACATTAGTCATTGTAGGACATAGAAATGGGCTCTAATGTGTTATAATGTGTACTAATGTTTCATTAGGGGGTATAATAGGTTCTAAGTGGTCCTAGGAACCCTTAGGACCCATTACAACCCATTAGGATCCATTAGGACACATTAGGACTCATCAGGACCCCTTAAAACACATTAATAGTCATAGGACCCATGTGTGTGAGAGAGAGAGAGAGCATTAATCACCATAGGAAACTCTTTAGAGTTCTAAGTGGTTCTATTGTATCATAGGGGGTTATAATTAGTCCTAAGTGATCCTACAACCCTTCAGGAACCTTTAAAACCCCTTAGGAAATATTAGGACCCATTAGGATCTCTTAGGACACATTAGGACCTCTTACAACCCCTTCGAATTCATTAATCATTGTAGGACACACTAATGGGCTCTAATGTGTCCTAATGTTTCCTAAGGGGTTCTAATGGATTATAAGTCATCCTAGGAACCCTTATTACCCATTATGACCCATTATATAACATTAAGACCCATTATAACCCCTTAGAACACATTAATATTCATAGGACTCTTTAGAGAGAGAGAAAGAAGGTGAGGACCCATTATGACTCCTTATGATCCCTCTCTCTACATCTTAAGGGTCATAAGGATTGTCAAGGGGTCCTAGGATAAATTAATGTGTCCTAAGACCCCTTACAATACACTAATTAATGGTAAGGGGTTGTAAGGGGTCTTAAGGGGTCCTAAGACACAGTGATGTGTCCTATGACCCCTTGATGTGTACTAGTACCCCTAATATGCATTCTTAGGGTTCCTAAGGGGTGATAAGGTGTCTTAAGGGGTCCTAACACCCATTAATGCATCCAACAACCCCTTATGATCCCTTACAACCCCTTAAGAAGCCTAAGACTACATCTTAGGGGTCTTATGGGGTCGTAAAACACATTAATTTGTCTTATGACCCCTTAAGACACCTTAATGTATACTAGGACCCCTAAGATGTATTCTTAGGGTTCCTAAGGGGTTCTAAGGTGTCTTAAGGGGTCCTATGATACACTAATGACTCCTACGACATTAATGTGTCCTAACATCCCTTATGACCTCTTAGGACACCTTATCATACATCGTAGGTGTCTTAAAAAATTTTAAGGGGTCATGAAAGGTCCTAGGACACATTAATGTGTATTAGGACCCCTTACCATTTATTAGTGTATGGTAAGGGGTCCTAGGGGGTTGTAAGGGGTCTAAGGGGTCCTAGGACACATTAATGTGTCCTAAGACCCGTTAACAATACTACTACCCCTAAGATGTAGAGAGATGGATCATAAGGGGTCTTAGGGGTTGTAAGGGGTCTTAAGGGGTCCTATGACATAGTAATGTCTCCTATGACCCCTTAATGTGTACTAGGACCCCTTATCATACATCTTAGGTGTCCTAGGATCCCTTAAGACCCCTTATCATTCATTAGTGTATGGTAAGGGGTCTTAGGACACACTCATGTAGCCTAGGACCCTTTGACAATCCTTATGACCCTTAAGATGTAGAGAGAGGGATCTTAAGGGGTCATAATGGGTCCTCACCTTCTTTCTCTCTCTCTAAAGAGTCCTTTGACTATTAATGTGTTCTAAGGGGTTATAATGGGTCCTAATGTTTTATAATGGGTCATAATGGGTACTAAGGATTCCTAGGATGACTTATAACTAATTAGAACCCCTTAGGAAACATTATGACACATTAGAGCCCATTAGTGTGTCCTACAATGATTAATGAATTCAAAGGGGTTGTAAGAGGTCCTAATGTGTCCTAAGATACCCTAATGGATCCTAATATGTTCTAAGGGGTTTAAAAGGTTCCTGAAGGGTTGTAGGATCACTAAGGACCAATTATGACCCCTTATGATACAATTGAAGAAATTAGAACTCTAAAGAGTGTCCTATGGTGATTAATGCTCTCTCTCTCTCCTGGGTACTATTACTATTAATGTGTTTTAAGGGGTCCTAATGAGTCCTAATGGGTCCTAAGAGTTCCTAGGACCACTTAGAACCCATTATGGCCCCTTATGAAACATTAGTGCAATTAGAACACATTAGAGCCCATTAGTGTGTCCTACAATGATTAATGTGTTCTAAGGGGTCTTAAGAGGCCTTATTGTGTCCTAAGGGGTCATAATGGGTCCTAAGGGGACCTAGGACCACTTAGGACATATTATGACCCCTTATGATACATTAAAACCACTTAGAACCCTAAAGAGTGTCCTTAATCAAGTCAAGTGCTTAGGTTATACTCAATAGTCCACTAAAAATCATTTTGAAGATAATGTGATGATTCCTGAAATTTGGCTAAGTCTGAAATTTCCTAAAAATCCTCAAAATCTAGAATCTTTATCTTAACTCCTATGAAGCTGAAACCACTCTCAAACATCCTAGAAGTATTAACATAAAATGTAACTTAAGTATAAGAAAGGGCCTATTGGGATTTTTTCCTTTGTGCCTTAACCATTTTCATAATGTTACATAGTGCAGATGGGCTATAGGGTGCACGCGCTATGTCTTGGATTATCTAAGCTTAAGCTCGGCAAATCCAAGCCATAGAACATGCTCCCTATAGGGTGTACATCTTATTGCTTTTGGGGGAGCAAAAAAAATTTTGGTACCTTTTTGGTCCCCCATCTTCATGCATATACCCTATTCCTAAAAAGGATACAAGTCCCGAGCCACAAATTTCTCTTACCGAACCTCAACAGACCAAGGATGATCAAACTACACAAAGCACTAAACCAATCACTATCACTGATGTAGAATTGGATAAAGAGGAATCAGACACTACAGGCAACAAGAATATGGATGTTGTAGATGAGACATGGCCGAACACTACAATAGATTTAATATTATATAGACATCACTGAGATCCTGAAGATGAAATTTAGAAAGATGAAGATGTCACTATTGTTAAGGACCAAACTGAAAAACATGACATTATAGTTGATGCTGCACAAGTACACATATCAGGCCAAATGTCATTATTGATTCAAGAAATCAATATTATCTCACAAAAGGAGAATACCCCCAAGCCCAATGCAAGCATACCCGAGGACAAGGGTAATGATGACCAAAAAGATACATCTAAAGAAAATAAGGACACAACCGATGAACATAATGTCATCGATGGAGAACAAAAAGATGGAAATAACACTGAGAAAGATGTAGAGATGAAAGATGTTGATGAACTGCAAAAAGAGAAAGATGAGCAAGAAATGACAGTTGATACCACGCCAAAGGAAATAAAAGGTGAAGCTATAGAAACACCAAAGGTTGATAAGGAGACGTCCTTAGACAACTGACAGGAAAACACCGAGCAGAAAGAGAAAGGTACAACACCTCAAAAGCCATCAAGTAGCACATCATACCAAGCAGAGAAGTTGGCTATAGTTCTGCATATAGGTGGATCACAAAAGAAGAAGAAGAAAACAAAGAAGAACAAGTTTGGAGTCACACTAGATGAAATCATTGAAATACCTAAATGTGACCCAACTACATTAGATTTTTTAATCTCTCCAAGAGTATGGAGAAATTTTTCAAAGGAAAGCTTTGCAAGAGAAGCTTAAGAAGAAGCACCGAGATTCATTGGTACTAGAGAACACAAGGGACATCTTAAGTTAGATAGTTCCCAAAATTGATGTTGATCACAATACCCTCATTCTAGATCAACTTATCGTCCTCATTGAAGCCATCACAACACAAAATGTGGATGCAGAAAAGGCAATTAAGGAGCGAGCAGAGCAGAAATTTCAATACAAATTGATAGAAAAGATTAGCTAAGAAGTGGCAGAGAATAAGGTAAAGCTTTTAGAGTTATCAGATGAATTAGATCCAATCATACCCGAAGCTATTTCCTTAATACAAAAGCTATGCACTTTGGAGAAATTTACTAAGGATAACAATGACAAGATAGCAAAGATCGAATCCAATCTAACTGCAAGTGCACAAAGTCTAACCACAAATGGAAATGCAATCAAATTGCATTATGAGAATATCATTGAGATCAAATGGTTAAGACAGGAACTTTGGGAAGCAAAGTCACAATTCAGAGAGGAGATTACCGAGATAAAATCTATACTATTATCGAACCTCACACTTCCTCTGACTCATGTAAGTTCAGCAAGGCAACTTATTCCCATCCCTGAGATGTATGTAGAAGACAACATCTATGATATGCACGCACAAATTACATTGGAGCATATGGCTCTTGAACGTTTAAAGGATAAATGGGAGAAGATGATGGAGGAAATGAAATCCTCTCACTCTCATATTTTTGATAAGATATAGGTATACACCTCTACCCTTACTATCAAAAAAGGGGGAAAAGGAAATAATATGTACAAAGACAGAGCATATAGTACTGATAAGGGGGAAAAGTGAAATGATATGTACAAAGAATAAAAAAGGGGAAAATGATAATATAAAACAAAAGAGAAAAGGATGAGATAGTATAAAGTGTATATACACATATACTATACTATACCGGCATATGCATAGGGGGAGTCATGAAATGATGAAGGTAATATAAAAGGTGTTCATACTATAAAATTTTAGTATTCTGCACATATCAGTTTTTGATACTAATGTCAAATGGGGGAGATTGATAAACATAAATTTTTTCCATTAGTATGCAATGAGAAAATAAGTTGTTCAAACCATCAGTTACACTACACTAAAAGTTAGGTTTTCAGTTCAAACTGAAAATGCTAAGCAAGGATAAAATTGATGACATACTTTTGCAATGTAAACTGAAAGTGCAACCCAAAGATGATAAAGAGGATCCCGGAAGGAGAAAACCAATAGTGGAACCCGATGAGTAGAACATAGTGAAAATCATGAGTATAGACAAGAAAGTAACCCAACAAATAGTTCAACCAATGAACACTAAAAGATAGTCAAACTGGTTTTAGAGAAAACTGAGCATCAAACACCGAAAGTCATTTACATCCCAGAAAAAGTGGATCTGACTTCCACATCAGATAAAAAAACTATATTCTATTTATAGAGTCTTGATTTGTTTTAAAACCATTACTTAAGGGATAAGCAACATTATTGTAATTTTTTAATCAGTCTAACTTATTAGAAACATGTAGACTAGGAGATCAAGGTCAAGTTGTAAACCTTTGATCATAGAGTTAGTTTTGTTATACGTGAAACTACATTAGGTCAAATTATCTTATAAATAGATGTTGTAATCATTCATTATTAAGGATGAGAGGATGAATGTATCCAATGAGCACATCTATGGATCAGACTGAGAATTTCAAGAAGTAGAACAATAAAAAATGAAATTGGTTATCAAGAACCAAGAACAGAGGCTACCAATCAACAGAGGTATTAATCAATCGCATTAGGTGATACATTTATACATGTGATTTGTAAGGGATCTGTAATCCAAAATTTTTAGATTGCATACACTCAGGTCAATGAGTATTTTTGTCTGCATTCTAACAAGTGTAGAAAATAGATAAAATCCTTTCAAGAAAGGTGGATTTAACAATCCTATTGTAAATCTCTTAACTGAGTGCACACTAAACATTGTTACTAAAGCTCTTAACAGAGTAGACCATAAAAATTCTCCACATAATACTCCTAATAGGGTAGATCATCAGGATTGATCAAATTGTAAGCCTTAATTGGCCCCTTCCAATCTGTAGATAGTGAAGTTTTGTGGGTGCCATCCCCACCACAGTTTTTACCTTCTAACAGGGGTTTTTTGTGTTACCATATCTTTTTTTATGATTCAATTAATTTCATGAATATTTCTATGAATGTTTACATGTTTGGTTAAAGTTTAAATAATTGATATATCTTACACAAAGATAGTATAAAACAAATGGTTGGTTATGTAATTGATTACACAATGGATAAAGGTTTAAAGAGATAAAAATTTTAGAGGTACTAATTCACCCCTCCCCTCTCATTACACACTTTCAAGTTATTCCTTGAGAAATGAGCACGGGGCTTCAATTTGCGAGCCTGAATCATAGCACATACGTTCATGACATACTAAATAATCTCACTATTTTTTAAAAATATTGCCTCACCCTTGTATCCATTTAGTTTTACCAAATATGCAAATTTGTTTGCATCCCCTTAACTTTTGGATCTTCCCTCGTACACCAGCTAGGTCCTTTCCAATGTGTATACACCTAAAAGTACTCAACACAATTCAAATAAAAAATCAATCAAATCCAAGCTATTATGAATTAATTGCAATCAATAAACCAAATCACTAGAAAATTGAATTAATCATTTAATTGCTTGGTGCATCAGTTGATTAAATTCAATTCATTAAATCAAACATGGCTAAAGTAATTAATTATTTTGAATTAATTAATCCTAATTTCTCTCACCCACCACTACATGACGAAAATTCACTCACCTAATGAGGAATGAGTAAAAAGAGCACATGGATTGTCCAAAAAGATTTGCTATCTTCACCACTCAATCCTATAAAGAAATCTTGTCCACTAAAAGGGGACACATCACTCAACCTTAACCTCAACCATAGTTTAACCATGGTTAATAAAAATCACCCCCTACCCTTGGTAATTCCTATAAATAGAAGGTATTTGTTCATGTAAATGACCAATTCACATTTAGAGCACCAATTTACTTCATAGAAAGTGTATTTTGTTGAATTGGGCATAACATTGAGCATTTAGCATTAAGAATTCTTGAGTAGTATCATCATAATGGAAAAATCATCCATCTTTGAGTAGATTTTGAGCAATAGAATAGGTAAATTCATCTTAATTTGCGTACATTTTCCATCTTAGATCCATCTTTTCATCATTCTTAGCTTAACTCTCATTCTAGGGGTTGTCACTTTAGGATTGTTTTGTAGCTAAGAGCATTCATTTAGTCCTTCTAGCTAGAGATCCATGAAACACTCTTAATTTTATTTCATTTTCAAATTGATAAACTAATTAGATCTTTCGAATTTGATTTAAAAGTATGTTAAACTAATATTTCATGCATTTTTGTAAATTGCAGGTTTACAGACTACATTTTGCAAAATCTAAAAAACTGGACATCACAAATTCAAAAATAAATAAAAATTTGACAAACATCAAGAATTTAGAAAAGATCATTATATTTTAAAAAAAACAACCCCAACCTACCCTACCCCACCCCTTGAGCTCCTAGCTTGCCACATGAGAGCAAGCTTGCACCTGAGCCCACCCAGGGCAGCTCACACATAGCTCCCCCCATAATTTTTTTATTTAAAAAATAAACCAAACAAAATGTGATCTTTAACATTTCAAACACATTCTTTTACAAATTTTTCACACGTCATCGTAAACAACTTTTTTCATAAACCTACAATTTTTTTTTCAAAATAAATCAAACCCCTTGTGCTGGAGAGCATACCATAAACAATTTTTTTGTTTTTTTTTACGATTTTTTACCTAGCCATGGAAAAATAACACAATTTTTTTAATAAAACCCCAAAAGTTGCATACCGGGACTAGGTATTCTACCCATGTGGTATGTCAGATAGGGAATTTGATTTGGGCAGATAGTAACTTCTAAACCTCTTGATAGATCAAGGGTTCAATCAGGGAATTGACTCATCTCTATTTCTATCTGAAAGGTTTGGCATCAGGCTTCAAGGGAATTGTGTGCATCATGATAGATGTATCATAGGTTTTAAGGTCTTCATATCCCCAGGCGATTACATCAATATATTCTTGACGGACTGCGAGAAACTTCTCTTTTTATTCTGGGGAACAAGAGGTATTTATATGCACATATGTTTCTTTAGCACCTGTCTCGATGTTCACTTTCTCATATTTTCCCCCTTTGGAGGACTGGGGCATTTTGTCTTTGACCAAGGGGCTGAGTCAAAGATCCATTCAAGGGCTACGATCCCCTTCAGGATGGTGTTAGTGGGTAGGTCCATGATGTCATCCTCATCTCCACCTTGTCTTATATCATCATGTTCTTCTTCAATGATTTTATCTTCAAAAACACCCACATTCGCCATGAAGGCGAGGATATGCTTATCATCTTCAAAAACCTAGAAGTGGGTTGTGTTGTTAGGGACATAAGGTATGGGGACCATTTCTATATAAAATTTTAGAGTTGGGAATATTTCATGGTCTCAAGGGTGTTGGCGGACACAACAAGGGTGCTTGGGACATAATTCTTCTTCTTGGGAATCAATTTGATACCCAAGGCATCAAAGTCCTCTATCAAACTCCATGCTCTATTACAATAGGCTTCCATTTGTTTGTCATGACATGTGTACTGACTCTGGACTTACGTAGCTATGAGCTCTGAGTCACCCATTGCCCGGAGGCAGGTGGCTCCTTTTCTTAGTGTGAACAAGAGACTGAGGATCAAAGCCTCGTAGTCTATGACATTGTTGATGAACTCAAACTGTAGTTGATATGAAGTGAGGAGGGACTTTCCTCTAGGTTTGATCTATTCTACCCTAGCTCCACTATCCTACTTGGATCTTGATCCATCAAACTTTAGGATCCACAGGTCATTATCAGTATAGTGGGGTCTAGAAGGTCAGGTACTGAGTGGTATTGGTTTGGGAAGGGCAGGCAATTCCAGCACATCTTATAGAGGGAAAGACACAAGGGCCAAAACTTCCCCTAGAGGAGTTTATGTTGGGGACTCCTCAACAAGCAGTCCCGCAGGTGTACTTGTGGGTGGATCGCATTGTGCCATGGCCTCTCCTTTGCATTATTTCTCTTGGAAAATTGAGAGGTGGATATTGGCGGCATCGACACATGGTTGGCACTCCTATTCAAAGTGTTTTGGAAATGTAATTTGCACCATGTATCCAATAATAGTGTAGTTAAGGATGTGTTTTTGTTTTGAAGGTTTTCATTGTGTTTCAACCACATGAAGAGATCATGAACCCTTTGGGTAATAATGGGGTCGTCACTAAGGAATGTCCCATTGAGAATGAAATCTAGGGTCAAGATCTCTTTGGCCTTGTACAATTTGGGTTCTAGTTCACTAGACGCTATCTTTCTCACCTAACCATAGTCAGTGAGGGCTTGTTTCATTTGGGGTTCATTGTCCACTTTGATCTGGTTAGCTTCCCCTCTCCAAGGAAACCACAAGTGGGAAAATTCGATCGAGATATACTCATTGAGGGCCTTGGACCAGTTCTAACTTAACAATATCTTGTATGTTTCAAGGATGTCAACCACTTAGATATCGATAATACTAGACACCTGGGGCTCTTGGACAAGTTGTATCTGGATATTTTTCAACTCACCTACCATTTGAACAACAAAATTCTTGTCCATTTGGACTACTACACCCTTGGATGGCCTAGAGAATAATCCAAGCTTCTTGTAGATAGATAAGGGCATGACATTACGTGAAGCTCCAGAGTCCACCAGGTAGTTGTGTAAGTTTTTTCCATGATTTTTAAGGCCAAGAAGGAAGGGAGGGTCCTTCGTATTTCCATAGAATATAGTCGCATAGGTATCATCGAAAGTGATAGTCTTTGGTGGGTGGTAGTGAATTTTCATGTTTTCCAAGTACTAGAAGAGGGATTTCCTCTACTTGGGAAAAATGAGTAATACATCCATTAAGGTCATGGATGTGGTGGTGTTTTCAATCATCTTCATGATGTCAAATCGCCCCTTTGGGATCCACTGGTTCTTCCTACAAAATCTTGAGCATGATTAGGGGTAGGTCCCTTTGGAGGGAGTGGATTAACATTCACAAGGGGATCTAGCAGGAGGTTTAAACTCTTTTGGGGAGTCAACATCGTGAAGAGGCCTTCCTTGGATTGGCTCCTTGTGTTGTATGGAGACTGAGAATTGGTCAAAAAATTGATCTCAAAGGCAGGGATGGAATCATCAAAGAACCCCTGTAGATTGCATTCTTCTTCGTCTTCTTCATCTACCTCAAAGAAGATGGTCTCACAAGAAAAATCAGAGTGATGAGGCTTGGATAGGGACTTTGGAGGGGTTGGATTGACGTTTTGCTACTTATCATACTAGAAGATCAAAATGATCTTCTCTAGTGTTGCACAGTTCATCTCGAAATGTGAACTAGTGTCATGCAGTGGACACCATGAAGTCAAGGGGTGGAATTAGACAATTTGCACAGAGTGACTAGGACTCACACCCCCTTGAGTGCCAGGCTAGTTTGGGGGCACACCCCCATTTTTTGGTTTATTGTTCCATAGCTGGTTATTTGGCTGAGCATTCTTATGCCCGTTGTTGTTGTGATAATTATGGGGTCTAGAGTTGTTAGAACTCTACTGACCTAAAAATATATTTCCTCACTATGAGGAATTTGGTTTATGGGACGTAGAGGGTCTCATCTTCATCTATCACATGTTCATACTAATCAAAGACAAAATTTGTTAGAGGGATTCAACCTCGGAAAACAGTTGGGTGGTATTTGTTAGATGCCTAACTAGAGATGGATTGTTCAACATATATAGATTCAACAAGATTGCATAATATAATAGATAAATGAAATACAACAATAAAATGAATAACATAGAATCACATTGCACCATAAATGATAGAATGATATATCTTTCATAGCATAATCGTTCCAAAATTAACACACCTTCACTTGGTTCAAACTCTGTACAAATAGACGCGACACAGTTTGTTAAGTCTCTAACCATCACCAATTGACAAGACAACTGACAGGGCTTCAGAAAAATATTTTATTTAACTAACCAAAAGTCTTATTTAACTATTCATGGAATAATTGTCGCTAACATCATCCCCCCAAAATAAAAAGTTGTCTTTGAGAATACAAGTATACATCAAGTAATATTCAAGAAGACTAATGATAAGAATGTAGACAATGAGTTGTACTGCACAAGCTCAAAGTTGTAGTGTAGTTCAAAAGTCAAATGAGGGTCTGGGGGCAATGCCCCCAATGGGCTCAAGAGGCACACCATTTTACTAAAAAAATTTTAATGCCATCTCTCCTCTATGGACTATCATGGTACTTCCAACTCCACTACCCACAGTGCCCACTGGAGTGCCTATTATACTATTACCAACCATACAAACGACTTGAGAGTGTTGTTGTCTGTTATTCATATAGAATGTCACTAGTACATTTGAGCCCTTTTTTTGATGGCCATGTGTCATAATTTTGACACTACCCCATCAAGCAAGCGACACAGACCGGTTTTGCAGTTTTGATGTCAGAATCACCGACAGTTGGTATGGCCGTCATTCTTGCAACAATAATCACCGTCATAATATGCACTGGCTATGATGGTTAACATGTCATTGTAACACATTATAAGTGTCACAATTATCATGGGTACATGATAGATATATTTTACATGCGACGTCCAGTTGTCAAATTATTTTGACATCTGGACATCACATGTAGTGTTCTTTGGCGTCGATCATTCTCTAGAAACCATTGCAAATGCAACGGTATTGACTATCGCAATATGCACCAGCTAGCATGGTCAACCTGTCATCATTACACATTATGTGTATCATAAGTATGATGGTATGCAATAGATATGTTGTACATGCGACATCTAACTGTTGGCTATTTCCAACATATGGACGTCGCATTTAGTGCTTTGGCATCGGTCATTCTCCAAATATTATCGCAATTGCAACAGTATGCTATATTTTAAAAAAAAAATTGTTGTGCATGGAGTGAGACCTTAAAATATTGAGATTATTTTTGTTTTGAGAATATTTTAACATTCTCTACTTAACAGGGCCAACCACATTAAGGTGGAAGCTCATCTGGCCCCTCCTAGGAGCCTCTTATGACCCTTTACGACACTTTAAGACCTCTAAGATGTATTTTGAGGGATTGTAAAGGGTCATAAAGGGTCATAAGGGGTCCTAGGACATAACAAATGAGACACATAAATGTAGGCATCATGGTCACAATTATTTGGAGACACTACCTAGTTGAGTGGTATACTTAGGCGATGCAACGCAACCACTACTCCTCCAGTGGTTGTGTTGCACCGTCTGGGTATACCATTAAATTATGTTATGTCTTCAACCAATTATGACCATGATATCTACATTTATGTTTCTCATCTATTGTGATATCTACATTTATGTTTCTTAGCTGTCGTTTTTATGTGCATGTTCTTTATGTGTTTGGCTTCTCTCTCTCGCATCCAGAATAAGATTTTCCCACTCTGAATCAAATAGGGACATTAGTAATAAATACATCTATTTTATTAAGGTTACAACCCAATATCAACAAGGAAATTACAAGAATATAAACTAAATTTAGTCAAATTACCTGGCTTCAAATATAGGCAAACCACTCACAGAATCCTTCTTCTGGCAATGTTGTTGAAGACAAAATAGTGAAGTTTTCAATTGATGATGTCAAGTATGACTTGAAGCGTCGGATGCCCCAAAGATAGGAAGATATAGACAATGTTCATTTGTATTTATCTCTTCCTGTCTTTGGGGCATATGATGCTTCAAGTGAATTTAGGGTGCAATTTTTAGTCTTTTGATGGTTGATCTTGTATAGAATCAACTAATGCAAACAATCCACTAGGGCATTATTAGTACATGACCAAATCTCTTCACAAAAGTCTATAACTTTGGAATTCATAAAATAAGAGTTTAGAGGAAATGTTCAACTAATTTATAGACTATTCCTATGGTTGGAATGAAAGTTATGTATTTTCAGAGAAGGTATATGCACAAGCGACAAACATGCAGATTTGACCAAGCACTACTGGGAGCTTGACCCAACAAAAAATGGACTTGTAATGATTTTATCACAATATTGCATCTATTGTTGGGTAAGCTCCTAGTAGTAATTAGGCAAATTTGCTTGTTCATCACCTGTGCATATACCTCCTCTAATCAACTCTTATATACAAGTGAAGGTTGTATATTTTGTATAGGTTGTGTGTGTGTGTGCATGTGTGTGTTCATGTGTGTGTGTGTGTGTGTGTGTGTGTGTGTGGAACCATTTGAATAGTGAGAACTGTTTGACAAACCCTATGGGACTGGATCTAAGTCTCGGGAGCTCATCATTGATGGCCTTGCCTATGTTTATGCTCAAAGACTTCGTAGTTTGACTTCATAGTCTCTAACCAGATCAATCTAGGTTCATCATAGTAAGGGTATAAAAAGAGCCTCAAAGGTTTATTTTTACCTAATTTATAAAATACATAAGAGAAACGCAATTCATGCCATACATAAGGGACTGGAACTATTAATTATGAATAGTGAGAACCATTTGACTAACCCTATGAATAGATAATCTTGTTTAATTTGTGTTCATTTCATGAAATAAGGTTCAATGAAATGATGATAGTGATACAATGGTTCACATTATATAAGGTAGTGTATAATATTGTAAATCTACAAATATGTAGTTCTGTAGTGTATCATTTTTCAAGTTGCAATAAGAATTGGGATCTACATTTTTAGATAAACAAAGCATCCTCTATTTTTTATTTTTTCTATTAAAAAAAGAGAACTCTACTGAGTTTTTAATTGCTATTAATATTTATTTTTTCCATTTATGTTAACCATTAATCAATTATCTCAAAATTCACAGTGTGTCAAAATTTACACTGTTGTGAGTATAGACATCCCTTCGAAAACACATTTCTTTTGGGCATTTGTCTATAATTCTAATTGGGGACCTCGCCCAACTTATG
The DNA here is from genome assembly GCA_018584345.1 of Thuja plicata. Taxonomy (NCBI): domain Eukaryota; kingdom Viridiplantae; phylum Streptophyta; class Pinopsida; order Cupressales; family Cupressaceae; genus Thuja; species Thuja plicata. The sequence continues at coordinate 294,687 of MU218084.1, read as the reverse complement.
TAAAAGTGACTTAACATGCAAGTACTAAAACTTGTGTGGTATATTTTAAATCACAAAATAATGAAGTAATACCAAAGAATATATGTTATCAACCAAGAAAAGTATGCTATATTTTATACATACAACATTGATCAAAAGATTAAATGATCTAACAGTAGAATTTGAAGTGCAAACTTAACAGACGTTAAGAGAAACTTAATTTTATATCAGGGTTATGATGATGTTATAAAACAAATTTTTTGTCGCATTATACATTTCAGCCAATCAAATATGTTTCCTATAAATGAAGTTTATTTGTTATAGATGCACTCTAAAAATTTTAGTTGCCAACAAAACTTTCCTATTGCATGGTTAATGATAAAGATCATAAATTTGTTGAGTTTATAGTTTTTGCTAACAAGAAATTTCAGGAGAGGGCCTCAAGAGGTCTAAAAACCCATATGCAAAAAGATATAACAACCAATGTCGATTTTGATATCTAATTTTTTTTGAAAAATAAATAAATAATTAAACAACATATGGAAATACATCAGCAATAGAAGAAGTAGATTTTTATTAGAAGATATAGTTGCAAATGGGCTGGTAGACGTGTGCAAAATGTGGACAACACAAAACAAACATATTAATTGCTTGACAAGATGCCTCAAAGAATTGCAATCTCATAAAATGTAATAAGTGCAGGGAAAAAATATGTTGAAAAGGTTTTTAATCTTTCAAGAAAATACAAAGAATGTCGGTAGTGATAGAGATGTATAAAACAAAGAAGCCAAGTAAAATATTTGACAAAATACCTCATAGAAGTGTAATCTTATAGACAATACCAACAAGATATACACAGGCAACCTGCATACCATTTTATCACATTATACAATCGTACATCTCATCGATTGATCATTTGTACATCACATCATTAAGGTGGGTAAGTTCATTTTTCTTATTATATTGCAAAGAAAGCAAAATGCATCAAATGAACAGATAATGCTTTTACTTGAAATTTTAGTAGTTTGTACTTAGATGCCCTAGCTTGCAGCCGACGAGCCATCAAGACATTTCCACATGAAATAATCATAAACGAGGAGTACCACATAGTGAATATCAACATCAAAACAAATAAAGAGAGATCAAACACTTCACACAATGCCTTGAAGGTAATAGCAACGATGCCCTTGCTATCAAAGCTCGCGGGTCATCAAGCATTCCAAATGTAAAGATGTCAACAATGCCAGTATTAACATTCATATTGTGCCATTAAATCAATAAATGCCATCAAAATTAAATTGAGTAGGTTAATGAGAAGACAAAGCTCGAATGCCTACCTAAATTCATGGCTTCCATATGTTTGGTCAGTGCTCTAATTGTTATATACATATATACATACATATATATGTATATATATATACACGCACACACATGCACGCGCACACACACACACACACACACACACACACACACACACACACGTGCACGCGCGCACACACACACACACACACATATATATGTATGTATATATGTATGATGTTATTGTTGTCGTTGCATGCTTGCCGCTGTTGTGCACCATATATTGTTTTTATACTTGAAATTTTAATAGTTTGTACTTAGAAGAGAAATCTCATAAATGACATATTGAGAAATAAATAAATTTTAAAAAACCTGACTCTAATGTTCTGAATAAAACCCCGTTATTATTATTTAATGAAGAACAAGTCCTAGACTAATTGAATCAAATTTTATGATTTATGTTAATGTTTGCTATTACATAGTATAATTGTTTTCTATTTTTTAATGAATATAAAGAAACTAGTGGGTGTTAAATTCACTTTTAATCCCATAGTGTACCCTTCATCTCTAGGATACAATGCTTGGTGCTAATATGGGCTTCAAAACAAGGAAAGAAGTGAGAAACTCATAAAATAAACCATGTAGATGCAATTGAATATCCTAACACCATAGATGCAAGCAGTGTGGATTGGAATTCTTTACTGATAGAATAACAACATTGTATCTAAAATGAGAAAAAATATGTAGAATGAGTGAGACTCTATGATTTCCTGGAATGGTGGCATGTAAATCCTGACACAAAATCTTGAAATGCAGCAAAGCAGTCCAATGGTTTGGAAATAAAAAATTTGCAGAGATTCTAAAGTAACTGAATAAAACATAGATGCCTACAAATTTATATGCAATGAAAGTGTTATAAAATGAATAGTTTTAAGACATTATTTGAAATTATAATACATTCCAAAAGACCTAAACAATCATTAAAGTACCATGTGAAATCTTAAATCCTTATCAATATCTTATTATTTTCAACCATGAGAGTTCTCTGCAAGTTTTGTGTATAACTAAAGAACATGACTGCCTTTTGTTGATGATTTTTACCATCAATATCCAAAGCCCTTGTCAAAATACCTTACTACAATTAACATTGAAAATACTCTGATGAACCCTTGCATTTTTTTTATGCATGGTGGAGAAGTTAGTGAAGAGGATACATTGTATTTACAGAGCACTTCTGAGCAAGTTTGCAATCATAGTGTTGGTGTAAAGACCAGATAATGTAGGAAGAAGATGGGGATATGTATTCCCTATAGATAGGATGATTTTGGCAGTGGTATTATTGTTTTCAGCCTCATGCCTATGTAGATACAAGAAGCCTACAGGAGAAGCCTTTACTTATGATGGTCAACCTTAATTCTTCATCAAGGGATTCCCAGTCAGTATGAAATCAATGAGTGCAAGATTTTTATCTGAGTACACTTTCTCTAAAGCTACTATTGTAGTAGCCTCTTGGCTAACATGGTCTATGAGGAATCCATAACACAGACCTATCAAACAATGTAGGTGAAGGAATGGTTGAGAGGATGGTGCATAGTTATGAAAAGTGACAGGGGTACTATAATGCCATTCTAAAGGGAAAAAATTCAGAGGAGAGTTTTTTCAAAGGATAATGCATTATGAAAGGTTAATTGGGTAGTCTTAGTAAAAAAAGGTCATTTGCTATGCATTTGTTTTCCTATGTTCTATGTTGTATAAAACCTTAATTTTTTTGTCCAGAAGTTTTGATACAAACCTTCATGCCAAATATCTCAACCCTAAACCCCTAAAATTTCAATGTTTGGAGAATTCCTGAAATCCATCTGATCCAAAAATCACTTGCATTAATAAACAAAACAACCAAATCTAGCATAAACCCTCTAACTAAAAAATTTCTATGCCTACACTGAAACTTCATTGAAAACATCTTTAACTTCACATTAATTTTTCCACAAAATAGAGATCCAAGGTCATTCATTCAAACAAAATATAACTATAAACCACTTCACCCAAGGTTACGTCAAGAAAAAGCTAAATTGGGAAAAACAAATGGAGATGATTCTAACCTGCAGCTGTGGATGTCAGCACAATACTTCAATTTGCAAGTTGTGTTTGAAGTCATAGATAGTGTATGAAGATGAGGTGCTGAGGAGTAGTAATGGGATGAGATTTAATTAGAGTAAGAAGACATCCAATGCTTATTAAAAGGAAGTAGAGGCCCTACACAACCTATTCACAAAAGAGCCATGACTTGGGTTGGATTTCTCAGAGATTATTGAATGGCTCAGCCTAATAAGTGCACCCACATTACCATTTCATGCTATTCATTGGCATTTGGTTTGGGTATAATAAGAAGCTAAAGAATGATGGAATATCCTATGTATCATGTCTATCTTTCTTAACATCTTTGCAACCTTAGTATATGGGGTTCCTTTCTTGTGTTCGGATATGTCATATGACCCATGCATCTGAGGCTAGGGAGAACCTCCTTGGTAGATGGGATAGTTAAAATCAGAAGCATGACTATTAAAATCATCCCATAATGAAGTCCAACTCCTAAATGATCATGACTAAGTATGCTGCTAAGGAACCAAAAGTAGCAAGAAAATTCAAAATAAAAACCCAAAGGTGGAAGAAAAAGGAGAACGAAACCTAATTTTTACATCTAAAAATTTTCAGAAGAAAAAATTCATTGCTTTTGTTTATGTGGATCACAAACGTATGAATTCTTAGCAATCTCATTCACATCAGGTGCTAGATCCTCTAGTGAACGAAAACAAACGTGTCAAGGAACTGCATTCTGATGTGAAATTATAAATTAAAATAAGTCAAGTTTCTAATACAATGTTACTACATTATCAATAGATATACGTTTGTTTTAGCTGAATACTTAAAATCATTATTTCCTAGAATATATTTAGGAGCTTGAAGAACTGCAAAGATCTATGTCCTATCTAGTTTAATACTCTCAAAAAATGTTAAACGATCTTAGCATCCAAAGTAAGAAAACCACAAAATCCATGCACTCAACATACACATTTATTTGAATTCTGAAAGTGTTACTTTTTTGTTGAAAATGTTGAAGGAATGCAGTAATTATCAATGATATTTTCCTATCCGCCGAAATTCTCATTATTGTTACAACTTTCCTAGGCAATGGTATAGAATGCGATATTTATGATTTGTTAAACATTTAACTTTGCATTTTATATTTTTGATATATTTTTTAATGAATAAAATAATTTAAAAAAAATGTATTCAGAAGAAGAAAGCAACATGCTACAGGACCTAAATATTGACCATGTCTAAATACCTGTTCACAAGGCCTGAATTTTATAAACACTTGCAATCTTGGCAATGAGTTCCTGACAAACTAAGTGTGCCCATATTACATGCTTCCAAAACCAGATAACTAAGTTGAATTAAAATTTTCCATAGCTGGAATAAACTATTACATGGATTCAAGTTCATTGATGGGGTAGTGGTTAAGAAAATATTGTGAAACCAGACATGCTTGCCTGGAAAATCATTTGAAGGCAATGATTTCTACCATGAGATCATGTGAAATACCATAAGAAAAAAGGAGACAACCACTTGAGAGAAAATTTTATTGGAAACCACTAATCATATCAAAGGCTACTAACTGGGATATAGAAAAAAGATTTTCATGCTTTACTCCATTGCCTTTGGACAAGTAGTTCTATAAAAATTACTTTGTTTTTCCATTATTCCTACCTAGAAACAATAGAAATCTACAATTAGATTGTAAGAATTTAAAAAATTATGAATCTATTTGAACACCACCCATTTCTTTACATGATTAAAAGAACCTAACCTTTAAAATATTTTAATATATCCCACAGAAATCTATTGACACATATGTGAACTCAATTGCCAAAAAGTGCATAACAGTTTAGAATTTTTCACCAAAGTTACTCCAATGGCAGAAAACAAAAAATCAAATATCAAGAGAAAATACCATCACCTTTTTTTGTCAACAGGAATCCATAACACAGACCTATCAAGCAATGTAGGTGAAGGAATGGTTGAGAGGATGGTGCATAGTTATGAAAAGTGACAGGGGTACTATAATGTCATTCTAAAGGGAAAAAAATTTAGAGGAGATTTTTTTCAAATGACAATGCATAATGAAAGGTTAATTGGGTAGTCTTCGTAAACAAAGGCCATTTACTATGTATTTGTTTATCCTATGTTCTATGTTGTATAAAACCTGAATTGTTTTGTCTAGAACTTTTGATACAAACCTTCATGCCAAATATCTCAACCCTAAACCCCTAAAATTTCAATGTTTGGAGAATTTATGAAAGCCATCTGATCCAAAATTCACTTGCATTAATAGATAAAACAACCAAATATAGCATAAACCCTCTAACTACGAAATTGCTACGCCTGCACTGACACTTCACTAAAAATTTCTTTAACTTCACATTAATTTTTCCACAAAATGGAGATCCAAGGTCATTCATTCAAAGAAAATAAAATTGTAAACCGCTTCACCCAAGGTTACGCCAAGCAGAAGCTAAATCAGGAAAAAAAAATGGAGACGATTCTAACCTGTAGCTGTAGATGCCAGCATAATATTTCAATTTTTAAGTTGTGGTTGAAGTCATAGATAGCATATGGAGATGAGGTCTTGAGCAGTAGCAGTGGGATGACATTTAATTAGAGTATGAAGACATCCAAAGCTTGGCAAAAGGAAGCAGAGGCCCTACACAACCTATTCACAAAAGAGCCATGACTTGGGTTGGATTTCTCAGAGATTATTGAATTTCTTAGCCTAATAAGTGCACCCACATTACCATTTCATGTTATTCATTAGCATTTGGTTTGGGTATAATAAGAAGCTAAAGAATGATGGAAAATCATATGTATCATGTCTATCTTTCTTAACATCTTCACAACCTTAGTATATGTGGTTCATTGCTTGTGTTCAGATATGTCATATGACCCACGCATCTGAGGCTAGGGATAACCTCCTTGGTAGATGGGATAGTTCAAATTAGAAGCATGACTGTTAAAATCATCCCATAATGAAGTCCAACTCCAAAATGATCACGACCAAGTATGCTGCTAAGGAACCGAAAGTAGCAAGAAAATTCAAAATAAAAACCCAAAGGTGGAAGAAAAGGGAGAATGGGGCCTAATTTTTACATCTCAAAATGTTTAGAAGAAAAACTTCATTGCTTCTATTTATGTGGATCAAAAAAGTATGAATTCTTAGCAATCCCATTCACATCAGGTGCTAGATCCTCTAGTGAAGGGAAACAAACATGTCAAGGAACTGCATTTTGATGTGAAATTGAAAATTAAAATAAGTCAAGCTATTGATACAATGTTACTACATTATCAATAGATATACATTAGTTTTATCTAAATACTTAAAATCATTATTTCCTATAATATCTTTAGGGGCTTGAAGAACTTAAATTTCTATGTCCTGTCTAATTTTATACTCTCAAGAAACATTAAATGATCTTAGCATCCAAAGTAAGCAAACCACAAAATCCATGCACTCAATGTACACATTTATTTGAAGTCTGAAACTATTACTTTTTTGTTGAAAACGCTAAAGGAATGCAGTAATTTTCAATGCTATTTTCCTATCCATCAAAATTCTCATTATTGTTACAGCTTTCCTAGGCAATGGTATAGGATGTGATATTTATGATCTGTTAAACATTTAAATTTTCATTTAATATCTTTGATATAATTTTTAATGAATAAAACAATATGTTTTTCTTATTCAGAAGAAGAAAGCAACATGCTACAGGACCTAAATATTGACCATGTCTAAATACCTGTTCACAAGGCCTAAATTTTATAAACACTTGAAATCTTGTGTAATGCCCCTCCAACCCTCACAAGACCTAATTATGCCTATTAGAAGTTTGAGACTTTTATCCTCTACTAATGATTCTGATTGAAGTTACTAATCCAATCTATCTCATCTCCACATAAGTGTTTAATGTATATTTATCCTTGAGTAGTGATGTCTACTATGTGCTCATAATATTTTAGGAATATTGTGTTATAAAACAATCTGATATGGTTGTTGTATGAGGAACTCCCTTTTGATGGTTTGAGTACACTGGGATGAATTAAGTTGATTAAGATACTTTTATGACTATATTCTAGAAGGTGTATTTATGTTGTTCAAAATTGCCATAAAGATTAGGTTATTTCTATGCTTTACCTAATCATAATTAACACTCTTGTATAATTTTATGTATGATTATGATGTTAACTATTGATTAAGGATTAACACAAATCACCTAATGGATGATATTATGGTTTTGATCTGATGCTTGTTTTATAATTGATTAAATAATGCCTTGTATTGTGTGTTCTTACATGTTACCTGCCCTAGTAACATTATACCTAAGCTCATTAACTTCTCCAATTAAGCTAGATAATGAGATACTTTTACTATATGCTTGGATAATACATTAGTTTATAAAGATGATCTATATTGTTATCTAATGTATTATATTTCGAGAGGATTTATATAGTGTTTTTTGTATGTACATGATTACATTATCCATGATGATGGTTCACTCCTTCTTTCTGCAATAAATGATTATGATTATTTTGAGCTAACAATACTAACCCAATCATGTTTTAGTATGAATACTATGGGATGTGTTTGCAGGATGAGGGGAGGCAGTAGTAGTCACTTCTATGAGAGATCCACATGATGTCGCACTCCCCCTCCTTGTCTGTCATTGTTTGTACATATATATGTATTTGTCATTTCTCAACTTGGTGATGTAGGATGCAAGTAACAGGCATTGACTCCACTTGGCCACACAGGTTTGAGTGTGCCTTTAAAATCCTCGAACATTGTTGTCATGGAGATAGTACCAAGGTTTCCCAAAGTAGACCCTTTTGACTTAGGTTCCTTTTTCTAGAAGTCACCCTATTTGGGTTTCGGATGTATTATTATTTTGATGGTTTTGAGATTTGTGTTCTGCTCAGTTGACCTTGTTCTTTTATTATTGTTAATTATGTCTGTAATATGATCCTTGGTTATTAT
>MU218084.1:269492-282906 GCA_018584345.1 Thuja plicata | reverse complement strand
TATTTTCCCTCTTATTCCTCTAACTATTTAATTCAATCAATTAAATAGTTTCATTTGCTAGTATTTATTAATAGCTTAAATACTATTCTAATGTATTTCATTTAAATATATTTGTCTCATGAAATTCTCTTTTTAATAAATTTACATTTATTAAATCCTCCACATTCCTAATTCTTCTAAACCATGATTTATTCAAATCTAATTTGAATTATAATCTAAACCCTAGCTAGAAACCTATTAATCCAACCTAGACAGCCTACCCTACTCCTACCCTACTCCCATCACCTCATTTCCTAAGCATACTTACCCACCTAAATGTCCTCTGATCTTGCTTAAAGGGTGATTCCTAACCTTTTTAAGGCTAATGGAATGCTCACCCACATGGGGAAATTCTCTCCAAAAAGGTCACCCATTCCTCTTTAATTTCTTCTTACAAGTTTGTCTCCCACTTCGAAATATTGACCTACTCAATATTAAATGCCAATTTTGACTCAAAATTGGCCATCTTTTCAAACCTATGTGTCCCTTATGTGGCTCTTATGTGGATGCCACATAGGTGCCACTTCATCCAAGTCTCTTCCTCTCTACAAAAACTCTATAAATAGAGGCCTTCTCCTCTTCATTTGACATCTCTCATATTTTCATTGTTATTATGTTAACATAGCTCTAGATTTCATGTTTTCATATGCTTTTAGTCTTTCATGCTTAATTCACATAGATATCACATGTTAGGCTTCAATTTGTTGAATGAATCTTAGCTTCAATCTAGTATATGCATATCATCTTCATAGCTATTTTAGATCATCATTAGAAGGATTTGAGACTAGTTCCTTATACTAGCTCTTGAATTGCTTCATTTTTTCCCATGCTTGCATTCCATTTGGGGATCCATTATATATAGTGTGTTTGAGAGAGCATGCCTACATTCCATCAAAAGAACAAATCAAACAAGTTAAATAGGGTGCTTACTTGTTTTAGTTCAATCCGATGTTATGTTGAGTTATTTTCTCCTTGCTTGCTCTTTCATATTCTTTTGAATCAATCATATGTGCTAACCCACTAACATTTTATGTTTGAGCTTTCTCCCAATAGATTGAAGATTTCACCCTACACATTTTGGCACACCCGGTGGGACCCATGTCCCTAAATTATTCTAACTTCTAGTCTTATTTCTTCCAAATTTCACCAAGCACATGGATCAACATCTGCATTTTACATAGAGGTGTCTGCACAAACGTTGGTTCTCCCTAAACTATCATTTGGCGTCTACGCTGAACCCACATCTGCAACCTGGACTGGCATCTCTACCTGGAATTGATTGTTTAAAATTTTCCCAAACATAATTTGTCATCTATCAAGATTTGGTGTGTTTCTTACTGATTTTAAACATTTTAGCATTCTATTTTTTAGCAGAGATCCATTTTACAAGGTGTTATAATGCTAAAAATTCATTAAAAGAAACAAATCTTGATGGCTTCTTAAGGAACATTAGATTTTTAATGTTTGGAAAGTTTGAAATGGCTGAATTTGATCTGATTAAAGACTAGAAAGAAGAAAAAACTAACTTTGTCTGTTGTCTTTTGTTGTCTTTTTGTGCTTGTAGGTACAGCGGCATCTGTGTAAATGTTGGTTCATGAACCAGCGTCTGCAATTCACAAACCATCATTTTCGCTTAACCGATGTCTATGTTTCACAAATTGGCATCTCCGACTGGTATAGCAACTTACTAGTTTTCTATGTTTTTGGCCTGTTTTCTGCATTCTGTCATTTTTTAGGCTAAAACAAGAACCAGCGTCTGCGCCCTGAATCGGCATCTGCGCTCTGTCAAATTGTTTTGGTTATTTGCTAACAATTGTCTACTGGTTTTTGTGTTTTCAACGCTTATCAAAGGCTAAGTTTAAAAACTGCTAATCAGTTGTCTTGCAGTACCGCTTGTCAAAGACACAACTTTGAAACTACTCATATTTGTCTTGCAGGTTGCCTCACATCAAAATTGACCAAATGATCATGTTTGTGTTAATATTTTTTAGGCATATAGACTAATTAGTTGGATTTTATTGTCTAATCCTAAGTGAGTGTTAGGGGATTATGCTCTCTTCCCTTTTGGGAAGATCAAAAACCTAGACACACTTAATTAGTGTTAAACAATTGAATCTTTTGGGAAAGAACAAAGCTTGTCTTGCGTGCTTGTGGAGAAAATGATACTAGATAGGAGAGTATGCTCTTTTCTCCTTGTGGGAGAATCAAAAATTTAGACTCCTTTTTGTCGCCAATCCAATTTACTTTGAATCCTTTAGATGGGCCTGCCAGTTGAGGAAAAAATCTCCCAAGAATGACCCACATGAGAATGAGGTGTAAGCCACACCACTCTAACTCACGTTAATCAAATTTACTCCTTGGGGTTAAAGCTTTGAGAGTCAATTGGCATTTGAGCTTATACTTGGCTCTCGTCTAACTTAAGTGTGGCCTCGCGGTCTCAATCACGTTTACATGACCACTTTTGTCAAGACACTCTATGGGGCTATAGGCTTGAATCATGCTTGCACAGACATAGAGGATACAATCGAATGGAGAACCTTACTAAACATTCTAGGCTTAGAAGCTACCCAGAACACCCCCAAAAGGTGATAATGCTTGTGCAAGGAAGATAGTAACTTCCCCAAGATCACTCATACATTCATGCCACCCTGAGCGCTTTGAACTGGATAATATGGGGTCATGACTACAGCCATTGCATTCTTGGTGATGGTCATATTTTGATTAGCTCTTGTGTGTGTCCCTAAGCTTATGAGCAAGTATTTTCATGCTATGCCAATTCCTTAGGTAGATTTTGTGCTTGAAGTGCTTGAAAAACATTGACAAATCCAAAACACAAACGGAATACCCAACATTCAAATTTGTCACATGCTTGTATCCCTCAAGGTTGCTTTGTCCCTTGTCAGATTGTTTTTAGACACATGCTTGTTATTCTTCGATTTGAGTATGCTGAAATTGGTTCTTGCCATGGAACAAATCTATTGAAAATCAGAACAAGATCAAACTTTTGCCAGATTATCAAGACAACGTCCCTTTGCAAAGATTACCTTGAGCTCTAAATTTTAGAATTTGGTCTTTTATGAGATATGTCCTAAAACCTCCAACTATTCATCCAAGATCAGATCTATTTATAGGACATGACCGATTCCAAGAAGGATAAGAAGGTCAAAACTTTGTTACCACCCATGCAAAGAGAACAGAAAAACACAACCCGAGAAGCTACCAAGTACCAACACATCATTGATTTTGTCAAACAAGAGATTCATAAATGGGAAGAATTTGACAAAGTGATCTACAACAACATGGTTTCTCATTTCTTGGGCAAATATTGTCTAAACACTGCTTTTGTTGGATTTGAACAATATGACTAGTCATTTTACCACAACAAACATAAGCTCCTCCTTTTCTTAAGCTCACTTAGCTTGCATTTTAAGACCTCTCTTAGGTTGTCATCTTTAGAAACACATCACACACTCATCCTAGCATGATCCTACATAAATCAAATCAATTCTAATCATCCTAGTGTCATCCTAATCATCATCCAAAGCATCCTTGATCACATAAATCAAATCAATTCTAATCATCCTAGTGTCATCCTAATCATCGTCCAAAGCATCCTTGATCACATCCCTCACTTGGTATTGCATCCCCTTTTGTGTTGCTAAAAACCTGCATCTTAATCAAACCCCATCCTTGAATGTCCTTAAACTAATCATTGTTTAGGATAATCCCCTTTGTCTTTTGCAACATCATCACCTTGATCAAAAGGTTGGTTCGCATCAACAAAGAATCTTGTCCGCCGAAGACCATAATTTTGTCTTAGGTAGACAATCATATCCACTTGATCTTTCATTAGGGAAAGCAACCCTTAATCTATGCATGCACCAAGTTATCCTTAGTCCTTAGGAGCATATTCATAATCTTGGACACATCCTAATCCTAGCATCATCACCCTTAGCTTCCTAGGCACATCTTTTTCATCACATCTTGCATCTCATATTCCTTTAGGATAGTCATTTCATACCACCTATCACATGAGCCACTAAGAAGAGGAAGAACATGGATCCTAATCTTGCCACTAGCTCATCTAATCCTATGACTGACAACACCAATGTCATGGTTACTTATGTGCCTCAGCCCAACAATCAAATTGAATATATTTGGGTAGACACTAATGAAACTCCCACTCTGAGTACCATGGAAACATTTATCAACCATCTAGTGCATGTCCACATGGTGAACGCCATGAGTGGATGCAACAACAATCAAGTAGTCTTGGACATTCAACAACAAGGACTTCAACTCTCACCTTGGATTATACGCACACTTGTCACATGACCTGTGGCACTTCCAAGGGAACATCGTCATCCCACTAGAAATGAATTTTTTGATCCACTTCAATGAGCCCTACAAGTGGGAACTCTTATTGCACAAGTAGTTCATCCATCCATTCCACCCTCCATCATGCATACAACACCCTCATCTACCTCGGGATCCCCACCTCATGATGCCACATCAGCAACACAAACAATACCCCCTATCACTATGCAGGCACCTCCACAAGCCGCAGTCGCTCCTCTCTCACAAGAAATCCCAACATTCATTGAAAACTTTCCACCACCACCAGTTAGCACACAACAAACCACCTTTCCATCCATCCCTACTCAGCCCATTCAAAGTGCAACAACCAGTTCATAGCATCAAAGCACCCAGGTCTCCATGCCTATTCCACCTTTCTTCACCATGGGCATGCCACCTACCAATGTCTATAACCAACCCTTATTTTTGCAAGGGTCTATTTTTCCTACTCCACCAGCAACACAATGACAATGAATGCCAACAGTTCTACCTCAAACGTTGTTCAACCCAAATCCCCCCATGCAACAACCATCCATGAATCCCTTTTTCATACCCCAAATTCTCATCCAACCTATCCAACAACAGCAACCTATCCAACAACAACCTATCCAACAAACAACAAAAACCTATCCAACAACAGCAACAACAACCTATCCAACAAGAACAACCTATTTAACAGCAACAATCCATTTAGTAACCATCCCAGCAAAAACAATTGCAGCAACAAATCACCAACCCATTCACATCCCAAGCACAATAGCAACAAATCAACCCCTTCGCAGCTGCACAACCCACCATCCAAACTACATAGTAGCCGCAACCACAAATGCAGGGGGAAATTCCCTCATGGCACAACCACTGCAATAGTTTGCTAATCCTTTCATCCAACCCATGCAACAACAACAAGCTCATTCCACCAATTACATAGCCATGCCATCTTCCGCTGCATCACAAACAATTCCATCATCGCAAAACACCTATCCTCCATCCTATACAGGTGTACAACAAGCTCATCCCACCTATCCAATGTCATAGCAAATTCAAGCATATTTCCAGCAATTGCAACAATCTTATCAAGTGCTGACACCTCCTCCACTGCAATATTCCCCTCAACCATAGCTTCCACCACAACAACCCATATACGTTGACTTGCAACCATCATACCAAATAGCACAATATCCCCCATAGAATAATCCATACTTGCCATTCGATCTATTTCAAGTTCAAGGAAACCATGCAATCACGATTAACAATCCTCCCCCACAAATCAATCATGAATGCGAGGAAATGAAGAATGTTCTCAAGGAGCTAAAAGCTGGGACAGAGGCTAAAACATTCAAGTTTGAAGAGGTATTTCCTTATCTATTTGATCAATCTATCACTGCCATACCCTTCCCCAAGAATTTTGAGACACCAAAGTTTGATAAATATTAGGGGAAGGGAGATCATGTGATTCATGTGAAAGAATTCATGGCCTTCCAAGAAGTGGCCTATAGCGATAACTTCCTCATGAGACTATTTCCCAAAAGCTTAGGAGGAACTGCTCTTGAGTGGTTCTACAAAATTCCTTACAGCACAGTCTCTACTTTTGGAGAATTATCTAAAAATTTTGTGGCCCAATACACACATAATGTCAAAAATGAACTCTCACTCCTTGACCTATGCAATTCCAAACAAAAGGGAGGAGAGAGCTTGGTCGATTATCTTCGGCACTAGCAAGGGCTTACTACAAGGTTGTCTTACCAAACCCTAGAGCAACATCTTATCAAAATCTTCATTAAAAACCTCCATCTTAAGCTTGCCTATCACATGCGCATGAAATATATACAAACTTATCATGACATTAGAATCAAAGGTATGGATCTTGAACGAGGTCTTGTAGAAGAGGGTGCCATCAATCACTACAAAGAATCCCAGCCTAACATAACAATGATCGATCATGATACTGGAACAAGAACAAGAACACAGTAATGGATGGATCCATTGACACCAAACATGTTCAGGTTGTGGTAGCTAGTCCCAATGCACCTACCCAGACTTATCAGCAAGCACCACCAATGTACCCTCAATCTCCTCCCATGTATCAACAACCCAATCCTGTGTATTCCCAACCGACTTACAAGCAAAATATACACCCTCAACGTGCAACTATCTATCCCCCTCTGGGGACATCATATCAACACAACTATCAAGGTCCTATGAATCAAAAGAATGCTATATCACTCCCGCATGGACAACAAAGACCTCACACTTTGAATACGCCACAATGCACATTTACCCCTTTGGGTGAACCCATAGATGTCATCTTTCACAAACTGGTCCAAGCTAACCAAGTCATGTATCCCAAAACATGGCCATTTGATGACTCAACTCCTAAGCCATCTTGGTATAAAGACAATGAGTACTATGAATACCACCATGTTAAGGGACACACCACCCTTAAATGCATGAAGCTAAAACACTATATTCAGAATCTCATTGACCTCAAGGAGATCGAAGTGGACTCTCCTGCCCAATCATTGCCAAATGCGGGCCTTAAAATTTATTAAAATGCATTCCCTAAACACAATTTAGGTACAGGCCCAGGAAATCCTACCCAGTCCTCTTATCAGGGGAAGGGTAAACAAGCAGAAAACACTGACAAAAAAGATTATACCAATGCCTATATCAATTATGATAATCTCATCGGCTGCATATACCAAGTCTAGTCTTCCGTCAATGTCATCCATGTCAAGGGTGCTAATAACCAATGTGCCATCACCACTCATAGAGGTAGGATAACAATTGCAGGTGCCGGTCCCGCCCCATCTACTGGGACCCAATACAACATTTCAGAACACTTAGGGAATACTCTAGCCCAAATTTCCATCCTAGATCTTCTCTGCACATCACCCACTTATCAAGAGATCCTCAATAAATCCTTGCAAGAATCCTGTGTTCCCAACGACATCAACCTCACTGAATTCCAGAACCTTGTTGGGCACCTATATGCATCTTGTGGGGTCTCTTTTAAACCAACAGACGTACCCTCAAAAGAAACTGATCATAATCTCCCACTCTATATTGCTATCATGGTTAAAGATTTTTCCATCAAACGTGTCATGATAGATAATGGTTTGACCCTAAAATTGTGTACTCTAAAATTCTTAAAATAGTTGGGTTGCACTGAAGCTGATATAACAAATGATGTCATTACAATAAAGGCATATGACAATTTGGAGTGTACTTTTGAAGGCACCATATCATTTCCCATTCAAGTGGGCCCAGTTATCTAGGATACCTTATGTCATATCGTTGATCTTGACCTTCCCTTCAACATCCTCCTTGGATGCCCATGGATTCATTCTATGCAAGCCGTCCCCTCCACCTACCATCGGTGCATCAAATGCCCATATAACGGCATTGAGATCACCATCCGTGTAGATCCCAATCCCTTCACATACTACAATGCGTTAGAAACATCCTTTCCACTTTCCAATCACTGTCCCAGGATTGATATTGGTACTTCTATCACCAGTTCATCTCAAACCCATTCAGACCCAGAAACAATCTTCTCTTCCACCTTATCCATAGTCAAGATCAACAACAAAGGTTATGGTGAGTATAGTTTATCTGATGCCTTCACAGTTGGAGCACTACCAATTGATCCACACACTCTAGGCCACCAACCTAATCTAAGCAAGACAGAATCAGAGACAACCAAGGCACTACAATTTGGTCCTACCACTTTTATATCAAAAGGTACTTTGACTGGCCAAGAAATGAAACCAAACATCAAACAATGGCTATATAAAGATCCACCACCCAAGGACACAAGTCACCTCAATTACTTCAAAGATAAGTACCCTGCAACTCACAAACTGGTGATAGAAAAATAGAACTACCAAGGAGGTGGCCTTGGTTATGATAAGCAAGGTATGAAAGATCCTATTATACCTACCTGACTAGAAAAGCACATGGGCCTTGGCATGGGATCTGACATGAATGGGAGCACCAATGAAAACATCTTTGCCTCTTGTCCATCCCTAGGTGAAATCACTAACATTGAATATATCCCGGAACAGAAAGTTGTGAGAGCCTATGACGATGTTTTCGATGATGAAACCTTCTTGGGAAATTATGTCCTACAAGAACTTTGCATCCTCTTCATTGACCTTCCCCTCCACCATCCTGAAATCATAGACTGTGACCAACCAAGTGTCATGCATGTTGATGAGTTCCAAAGTGAGGATGCACTCCTAAGCTTTATGGGAGCAATTGAGCAAAAAAATGACTGGGGACAAGACTAAGCATATGTCTACAAACTAGACCCAAAGGCATACTTTGGGGAAGAGGAGAACTTCAGCTGCAAAAATGAAATAGAAAATAAAATGAGAAAAGAGAAAAATCTATCCCCTAGCAAAAACCCCTTAAGGGCGCTATCTGATCATAAAATAGTAAAAACAAAGGGCGTATCCCCTGGTGAAAACCTCTTTGAGGTGCCAGAGGATGAAGATTATCCTCTTCCTCTGATCCGTGATTACAGGCCTGAACAGTCATCGATTCTCATTGAAGAAGCAAAACCTGTCAACCTGGGTACCAAAGAGAATCCTGCCATCACATACATAGCAGCATCTCTGACTGAAGCAGAAGAAAGTGATCTTGTCACTTTATTAAAGGAATCCATCAACAAGTTTGCATGGTCTTACTCCTACATGTTGGGATTATACCCCAACTTGGTGGTTCACCATCTAGAAGTGGACCCAAACATCAAACCTGTCAAGAAAAAGCTCAGAAAAATGCACCCAAAAGTGGCACTACTTGTCAAAGTGGAGCTAGAAAAGCTACTCCAAGCCAAGATCATCCACCTCATTAACTATTCTAATTAGATTTCAAACATGGTCCCCATTCTGAGCCTGATAAATCAATCAGGATATGTATAGATTTCACAGATCTCAATAAGGCATGTCCCAAGGATGATTTCCCCTTGCCGAACATAGACATGATTATGGATCTCATAGTAGGACATGAGATGTTGTCACTCATGGACGTCTTTTTCAGATATAATCAAATCTGCATTGCAGAAGAATATCAGCATAAGACAACATTCACAACCCCTTGGAGCACCTTCTTCTATAACATGATGCCTTTTGGCTTAAAAAATGTTGGGGAAACCTATCAAAGGGCCATGACTATCATTTTTCATGACATGATCCACAAGATTCTTGAAGACTATGTGGACAATATCTTGGCAAAATCAGTTAAGAGGGAAGATCACCTAAATGTTCTGGAATGCATCTTTGACAGAATTAGACACTACTGCTTGATGCTCAACCCTAAGAAATGTGTCTTTGGATTCACATCAGGCAAACTCCTGGGGTTCATTGTATCCAAATGAGGCATTGTAATAGATCCAAAGAAAGTACAAGATATCATAGAGATGTCTCCACCAAAAATACTCTGACAACTATGCAGCCTCTAAGGAAAGCTACAATTTATGCGTCATTTCATCTCTCAACTACTAGACAAGTGCCAACCATTCGCTCATCTCTTGCAAAAAGATAATACATTCAAGTGGGATCCTTAGTGTCAGAAGAGTTTTGACAAAATCTAAGAACACTTGGCTAATCCACCCATCTTGGTACCACCTGTACCTAGTCGACCACTCATCCTATACATTTCTGCTACTACAACAGCACTGGGGGCACTCCTTTCTCAATTGGATGACGAAGGAAAAGAAAGAGATATTTATTATATCAGTCAAACCTTAGTAGGTTATGAGATCAATTATTCTCCTACGAAAAAATCATGTCTGGCAGTGGTCTTTGCCACTAAAAATTGTGCCACTATATGCTTAGTCATACAACCAAGCTCATTTCAAAGGTGGATCCTCTCAAGTACCTACTCTCCATGACTACACTCACAGGTCGAATGGAAAAATGGGGTATATTTCTAAGTGAGTTTGATATTCAATATGTCAACTAAAAAGCCATTAAAGGGCAAGTCATTGTTGACCAGCTAGCAGAAGCACCATTGGTAGATGCTTATCCTTTGGTCATAGAGTTTCTAGATGAGCATTTGTACATGATAGAAGAATAACCAACTTGGAAACTCTACTTTGATGGGTCCTAAACAGCTCATGGTGCAGGGGTAGGAATAATTTTTATCACACCTCAAGGTGATTACATCCCTATGTCATTTAAATTGGGATTTCCCTACACAAACATTATTGCAGAATATGAGGCACTAATCACAGGTTTTTGCATGGCCATAGAATGGAACATCACAGATATACATATCTTTGGTGACTCCTAACTCATCATCAAACAAGTCCTAGATGAGTATCAAACCAAAGATGACAAATTGATTCCATATAAGCAGATGGTTGACAAACTGAAAGACCACTTCCTCCATCTGTAGATAACATAGGTACCATGCTTGTAGAACAAGGCTACTAATGCAATGGCTACAATTGGCTCCATCTTAGAGATTCCTCATGAGTCTACACAATAAGAATTCTTAGTTGAGCAATTTTATTCTCTCTCTTATGAGAATGATGAATCGAATCGCGTATGTGACTTGGTTGGTCCTCACTCCCCATTGTACCACGATATCCAAGATTACCCTCGTAGCCAATACTCTTTATTGTTGAGGCTATCACAATGTGCTCTCTAGATGTCTAAGCTGCCTAGGATTTACGAGAGGTACATGCTGGAATCTGTGGTGCCCACACGAGTGGCATGGTCATAGCCAAGCAACTTCTATGTATAGGGTACTATTGGCCTACAATGGAAAATGATTCTTTTGAGTTCATCAAGAAGTGCTTACCTTGCCAACAGCATGCCAATCTGATTCATGCTCCTACCCAGGACCTCAGACCTATTGCACCTCCTTGGCCCTTCTCTTGTTGGGGTTTTGACCTTGTTGGTAAGATTACTCCCCTCTCGTCTGAAGGCCACAAATATGTAATCACAACTATGGAGTACTTTACAAAGTGGGTTGAAGAAATTCTACTCACACTCACTACAGGCATCTAGATATCCAAATTCATCCTCTATCACATTGTTTTCCTCTTCAGCATACCCTCCACCATCTTCACAGATCATGGTACACCATTTGAAAATAAACACGTCAGTGATCTCTGTGCTTTCCTCCATATCCATCACCATTTCTCCAGTCCATATTTCCTACAAGGTAATGGCCAAGCTGAGGCAACTAATAAAACCATCCTCAAAATACTCAAGAAAGTTGTCAATGATACTGGTCATGACTGGCATCTCTAGATCAACCCCACCCAATGGGCATATCACACTTCCTATCATACTCCTACTAGAACTACTCCCTATTCCCTAGTCTACGGTGCTAAAGTAGTCTTACCAATTGAGGTTGAACTACCATCCCTCCAAGTATCACTAAGAGGCCTGATTGATGATGAAGATTACTGAGTGGCATGACTCACACAGCTTGATCTACTAGATGAAAAGCGTGAGCAAACTTATGATCACTTGATTGCTTACCAGAATAGACTCAAGTGGAACTATAACAAGAATGTCCACCCATGCCAGTTCTAGGTAGGGGACCTTGTGCTAAAGGAAAATCAGAAAGTGGGTACTGATCGGGAAAGGAAAGGCAAGTTTGAAGTCACCTGGAAAGGCCCATATGTTGTCACTGCATGCTTCAGTTCTAGGGCATATCAACTCTCCACTCCTAAAGAAGAACCATTGACTGATCCTATCAACATCATTCATCTCAAGCGCTTCTATGCCTAACGGCTGGTTGTTCATTCCAATTATCTGAGAAAATCCATAAAAAGTATAAAAAGTCCTGAAGAAAGCACAAAAACAATGTAAAATAGTCCTGAAAAAAACTCTAAAAAGTAGAAAAATGAAGCTGAAAAAAATGGTTGTCCCAGTAAAAACCTAGTAAACAGGCACTTGCGCAATATCAAAAACATCAAAAAGAAAAATAAAGAGAAAAAATTTCATCCAATGGTGAAAACTTGGCAATCAGGCGCCTTGGAAAAGTATGTGTGATAAAAACCTGGAAATAGGTGTCACACATAATGGACCGCTCCATTATCTATCAAACTCTCATTTCCATCCATCTCCACATCTCCGCAAACCTCAACATTTCCTGTATTCCCTGGGTGTTCGCATATCATACGCACTATTCTAAAATGATCCTCCTATCTCGTATCCTGAGCTTTTGTACACATAATCTTGTATATTATTTTCCATACATTTCACTATCCCAATCCCTGAGCTTGAGTCCTGTATATTTCTTGTGTCCTCAATTGCTCCTAGTGCATAAAATGATACAATTACACTATTTAAAATCATACATTGGTCCTACAATTTTCTCGTAGTGTGCATTTGACCAATCAACTTGGTGAGTCCCATATTTCTGGAAATGAGGCTATTGAGGATGTATCCTACCTCTCATCAACTTAAATCTAGATCATCATCATCTCTGGGTTCTCGTAGGATGTATCTTTCCTCTTGAACTAATCAATTAGCATACTACACTATCACACGCATCAAGACAAACAACATGATCCAATCGAATCTTAGTAGCAACCTGTGTACATAATCATTGTAACTAATTGCTTGTAATTAACCGCTCAATTTGATCCTTGTATATTCGTGAAATGTTTGGTCTTCTCGCCATCATACTAACATCCCGAGTCATCGTCCTGCTAACATTCCCCACTTGATTCTCCAGAGCCCACCTGTCTGGTTTATCAATTGATTGTGACACACAAAAAAAATATGAGTCCTATTGCACCCATTACATCCATCACGTCCATTGCCTCTAGTATCATTATTGTATCTATCATTGTTCATGAAGATTAAGTTGCATTATTCATCATTTTTGATTCATTATTCATCATTTTAGATTCATTAGATTGCATTAGATCCATCATTCAGGTCACATTGATCATCATGTTAGGTCCATCATTAAATTGCATTGATCATCATTAAGTCAATCATTTAATTGCATAGTTAGTATCATTTTAGAACTTTGCATAATTAATCCATCA
>MU218084.1:242876-269442 GCA_018584345.1 Thuja plicata | reverse complement strand
GCATAATTCACTTAGATTCATTTCATATCTTGCATAGTTAATTCATTTAGATTCATTCCATATCTTGCATAATTCATTTAGGTTCATATCTTGCATAGTTAATTCATTTAGATTCATTTCATATATTGCATAATTCATTGAGATCCATTTTAGTCTTGCATTTTTAAAAAAATCATTTAGATGCATCTATATACACATTCATAAAACGTCACATATGCATTTGCATACATCCTAAAATCACATCACATCCTGCATCCACACATGTCAGTACATCATATATAGAGCATCATCCACCCTGCATAAGTCATACATCATATATACATAATCCTACATATACATCACATCCTGCAAACACCAAACGTCAGTAATCATATAGGCATATGCATCAAAACATCATATAGATCACAACATACAAAGCATACACCATTACATCAGAAGAGTCCTCATCTATCATATATAAATCAAATGTCCATAAGTACATGTGTCTATCATCAATAAAATACATCACGTGCACCTCGGTGCCAATATACATATATATCTCAAAATGTAAAAATATGTGTCACAGGATCCTACGATGAATCATGTCGGTGGCTGTGAGGATCCACCTCCCTGTTCTGGTGGCGGACATGGTGGCATGCCCACAGATCCCTGTGATGCTGAAGTCTGCATTGTGCTCTGAGATCGATACCTCTCTGAGTAATCTCACCTCTGTCCCTCGAGAACTAGCTGATGATACAATGCACAGTAGTGGGACGCCTCTCTGCCTGCCCTGTTCGCATCTCTATGAGCTTTGAATGCCTCGAGCACAACCTGTTTAGCCCCACCTGCAACGGCTGCCTATCTGGCAATATCCTACTCAGCCCTGTATGTCTCAACCCGCCGCTATGCTGCATCCCTCTCTGAGGTCAATGCCAAGATCTTCTTGGTGGCCTGCTCCAGCTGCAAGGTCAGAGTATCCAACTGGTCTATCAGTGTACCTATCTTGGTATGTAGCTCTATAGCATCCTGTGTCAAATTGAGCATGGAAAAATCTCCTGAGTCAACCCTGCCCTATAGGGTATCCAGTGACCCCTCTGCCCTATCCACCCACGCCGTCTCCGTAGCTAATAAACCCTATATATGGATCATCTCTGTCTGTAGGCTGGTCTCAGACACCTGGGCCATGCCTAGTATCCCATGCAGTCGCATGCACTCTGTCTGCAAGTTATCTTGCTCTGCGACAATAACATCATGAGTCTCCTACGCAACAAAACCCGTTGGTGGCCCCTATGGGCCCTATACCTATGCTGGCACTTGGGGTACCTATACCTGTACCTTCTATGGCACCTATGATGCCTGTACCTATCCCTATACTAGTGGGGGCCCCTATGGCCCCTGATCTGGTCCAACCCCTGCCTGTGCCTCTGTATGAAGTATAACACGTCTCTGTGGTCTCCTCCTATGACTTGTTGCCAAGGTCTCTGGGGCATCTCCTATCACAGTCTCGTCATCCACATCCATGTCCCCTATTGGCTGCTCGTGAGTAGCCACCTAAGCAGGGTCTGTAAAGCGCAATGGTGTGTGTGCAGCCCACCATGCTGCATACTTTGGAGTCATCCTGCATCTGTGACATCAGGACATGCCACAAAGTCTAGCCACACAATGTCCCTCCAGGATGCCCTCACTTTAAGATCATTTGCATATCTCCCCCAGGCACCTACCTCCCTAGTGACATGAGGATGTAAGGCATCCTCTTCCACCACCCCCTACTGTAGCCCAAACTATCTCATCACCCTCGATGGTCTATACCTCTCTATCTGGTGGATGCTCCTCCCTAGTAGAAAGAAATTTGTTTGAATGTATGACAAGTATAGGAAATCCTTGAATCCATCCTCCACTCCTATTTCCCAGTCCATAGCCCCCCATGGCTCGCATAGTCTATATGGGGTCCAGCAAAAAACCTGTACCTCATCTAAAAGTCATCACCAGTAGATGGTTTGACCAAAGGAGGTGTATCTCAAGGGAAGCCTATATCTATAGGCATAGGGCTCTCTCGGCTGTTGTGCCTCTCACACCCTCATAGGCTGGAACACTGCGATATGCTCCCAAGCCCACACTAACATCAATGTCACTCTGGTACCCATGTTGCGCACCCCGCGATACGCAGCCATGTGTAGGTCATGGTACAACTATCTGAGGACAACGTACCCCTAGTAATAAGAAGTCCCCTCCTCTATCATCTCTACTAGTACTCACACCCATCCCATGCTGAAACCATGTCCCGCCAGGTCAGCTAGCATGTGCCCGCCAATCAATCTTACCAGATATAGGGCTATCCACCGTAACCTCCTATCGACGGCTGGCTGCTAGGGAATCCAAGTCCAATATGTTAGAATCTGCCTCATCGGCCACCTGAAATAAATCTCCATGTAATGGTCACTATCCTCCAAGTGGTACTGAGGAATCGCCCCTCGGATGGGTATCCGAAGGATCCACCAGACGTCCTCCAGGGTGATAGTCGCCTCTCTAGTAGGCAGGTGAAATATCATGGTATCAATGTGCCACCACTCAATCAATGCGGTCATCATCCCATTGTGTGTCAGTAGCCTAGGCCAATGGGGCACATAGTCCAACCCAACTATAGCTAACAAACCCCAGTCATCCTCTGTGAGTTGAAGCTCCAACTCCATGGTCGGCGGCTAATGCTCTCGCGATCCCAATGGTGGGAACTGCTCCTAAAAATTTTCGAAAATCCACCATGTCAACCCCTTTTTCTTCTAGTCCTTGTCTAAACCCTCCCAAAGTGGGGCATCATGTCCCTAGGTCCTTTTTTGCCCCACCCCTGGCCCTCGTTGGGTCCTTCCCTTCCCTTTCCCCTCGGCATTTGCCCCTTTGGGCACAGACGTCAATTCAGCCAAAAACATCAGTTCATACATCGGCGTCTTCACTGTTCTTCCCACAGAGTGCCATCTTTGAAGATGCAGATCTAGGTCTGACATCTTCAAAGACATTGGTCTAGCACCGTCATCTCTGGATATGTCGATTAGGGGATTAGCATCTGCAAAGACGTCGATACAGGGATCGGTGTCCTTGCCAACACTGGTTCAGGAACCAGCATTTTTGATCTAAAATTCAATCAACCTATATTTAATGCCTCCTAGACCCCCCCCAAAGAATTAATAACTTTCATAATAATAAATGTACGATCTTGGTTGAGTCACTCACCAATACCGCTCGCTCTGCAGGCCTCCTGTGTGTGCGCACGCGCTCTCCCAACTCCTGCTTCATCCTCTCGCCAGCCATCTTTTCACTCCAGAGCTCAGTTTTCACTATTCACTATTCACAAATGACCTTCCTTAAGCCCCCCAGCCCTTCTTACAGCTCCCATTTTCCCCAAAAAAATTTCCCACCCATTTTCCTCCCCCCCTTGTATATTTTTGTATAAATCATTCTGCTGTACAGTTCTAATGCACATAAAATCTCAAAAACATTTAAAATTTTCAAAAATCCAAAAAAAATCCAAAAATTCCAAAAACATCAAATATTCTCACAAAATCTTGCAATAAACACTTTTTTCTTTTCGCATTGTTCCGTTTATCAATTTTCAGTGTTGTTTTGACTCTTGCGACTGCAATTCTATGTTTCACAAAATCAGTTATGTGACCAACTATCCTTGCTCCTCATCTTGTTCATAGATTTTGTCAGCAAATATATTTTAATCAAATCCAATCCAATCTTTGCCCGCCAGGATGCATCCTTCCGGCGTCAGCTTATCAAATCCTTCATCACATCAATCTTGTTCATGGAAAGAACTTTGGACTAAATGACTGCTTGGTCATGAGGCCTTCTTTATTGATTTTATCTATTTTTTTCAGTTTTAACCTACTCACCACTACCTTGATCTGATATATCTTGGTGCGTTGTGACTGGTGGCTACTGATACATGCGTCTTTTACAGTGTGTTTTTGTTTGAGCATCTAGTTCATGCAAAGGAATCTTGTCATCTGTGTTTTCTAACACCTAATGCATACCTCCTCTTGCAATATCAAAATCAGATGTGCTCTCCATATTTTTTACACAAATGAATCCCCAATGCTCGTTAGTTGCATTCATTTCATTTGCATTCTTAGCTGCATTCTTAATTGCATTTCAGAAGACTTCTATTTAGTCCCTCCTCTCTCTTCCTCATGCCTGTTGCATCCTTTTTTTGAGAAAATTCCACAACGTCATCTTCGTTGTGTTCTTTTCTCGAGGGGGCACAACCCTGTACCATTGTTGCTTTAGCACGACTCCTAGAAACCCTCTTCCTCTAGGGCAACTTATTTTCTTGTCTTTTCCATAATGTCACTTGCGACGCCACATCAAAGAGGGGCAAAATGTAGACATCCAAAAATATTAATATTATTTTCCCTCTTATTCCTCTAACTATTTAATTCAATCAATTAAATAGTTTCATTTTCTATTATTTATTAATAGCTTAAATACTATTCTAATGTATTTCATTTAAATATATTTGTCTCATGAAATTCCCTTTTTAATAAATTTACATTTATTAAATCCTCCACATTCCTAATTCTTCTAAACCATGATTTATTCAAATCTAATTTGAATTATAATCTAAACCCTATCTAGGAACCTATTAATCCAACCTAGATAGCCTACCCTACTCCTACCCTACTCCCATCACCTCATTTTCTAAGCATACTTACCCACCTAACTATCCTCTGATCTTGCTTAAAGGGTGATTCCTAACCTTTTTAAGGCTAATGGAATGCTCACCCACATGGGGAAATTCTTTCCAAAAAGGTCACCTATTCCTCTTTAATTTCTTCTTACAAGTTTGTCTCCCACTTGAAAATATTGAGCTACTCAATATTAAATGCCAATTTTGACTCAAAATTGGCCATCTTTTCAAACCTATGTGTCCCTTATGTGTCTCGTATGTGGATGCCACATAGGTGCCACTTCATCCAAGTCTCTTCCTCTCTCAAAAAACTCTATAAATAGAGGCCTTCTCCTCTTCATTTGACATCTCTCATATTTGCATTGTTATTATGCTAACATAGCTCTAGATTTCATGTTTTCATATGCTTTTAGTCTTTCATGCTTAATTCACATAGATATCACATGTTAGGCTTCAATTTGGTGAATGAATCTTAGCTTCAATCTAGTATATGCATATCATCTTCATAACTAGTTTAGATCATCATTAGAAGGATATGAGACTAGTTCCTTATACTAGCTCTTGAATTGCTTCATTTGTTTCCATGCTTGCATTCCATTTGGGGATCCATTATATTTAGTGTGTTTGAGATAGCACACCTACATTCCATCAAAATAACAAATCAAACAAGTTAAATAGGGTGCTTACTTGTTTTAGTTCAATCCGATGTTATGTTGAGTTCTTTGTTTCTTGCTTGATCTTTCATATGCTTTTGAATCGATCATATGTGCTAACCCACTAACGTTTTATGTTTGAGCTTTCTCCCAACATATTGAAGATTTCACCGTACACACATACTTCCAAAACCAGATAACTAAGTTGAATTAAATTTTGGCATAGCTGCAACAAACTATTACATGGATTCAAGTTCATTGATGGGGTAGTGATTAAGAAAATATTGTGAAACCAAACATGCTTGCCTGGAAAATCATTTGAAGGCAATGATGACCAACATGAGATCATGTGAAATCCCATAAGAAAAAAGGAGACAACCACTTGAGAGAAAATTTTAATGGAGACCACTGATCATATCAAATACTACTAACTGGGATATAGAATAAAGATTTTCATCCTCTACTCAATTGTCTTTGGACAGGCAGTTATGTAAAAATTTCTTTATTTTTCCATTATTCCTACCTGGAAATAGTAGAAATCCACAATCAGGTTGTAAGAATTTGAAAAATTATGAATCTATTTGAACACCACCCCTTTCTTTACATGATTAAAAAAAACTAACCTTTAAAATATTTTAATATATCCCATAGAAATCTATTGACACATATGTGAACTCAATTGCCAACAAGTGCATAACAGTTTAGAAGTCTTCACCAAAGTTACTCCAATGGCAGAAAATAGAAAATCAAATATTAAGAGAAAATACCATCACCTTTTTCTGTCAAGAGGAATCCATAACACAGACCTATCAATCAATGTAGGCGAAGGAATGATTGAGAGGACGGTGCATAGTTATGAAAAGTGACAAGGGTACTATAATGCCATTCTAAAGGGAAAAAATTCAGAGGAGAGTTTTTTCAAATGTGTTAGTGAATAGATTTTCTCTTTTGAAAAATAACAAGCAAAAGACTCTTATACCTTGAATGCAGAAGGAAAAATGCACTAACAGTTGAGTGAGTTACTCGCAACCACACTCTCTGCTTTAAAGGAGCAGCTACCTTATACAAAGAAAAATCTGTAATAACCTTTTATTAAGAAAGAATTTATTTCAAGATACACTTTTGACCAGAAAGTATGAAAGGCTACAATTCACATTCATCATAGATAAATGGCTAACTATTTTGAGATTTTAAAATCTTTAAGATATCTGAGCCAACTGCCTCAAATCTTAAACAGACAAGTAAATTAAGAATGGCCAATTCTAAGGATATAAAATCTTTGAAAAAGATTACTAACTAAATTTTGAAATATACTTGTAGATTATAGTAACATACTCATTCAATTCTGACTAAAATTAAAATCATACACTCCAATAGACCAAATGATCAATGAAGATACCAAGATCTGATTATATAACCAACTGATAATATATTCATATATTCATAATTCACAGTATAACCACCACAAAAATAACTTAAACAAAACAGATAGTATTGTAAAGTTTTATTTCAACGAACCAACCCTCACTTGGTCATTAAAAATAACATATATAGCCATGCGGGGCTTTTATTAGTTTTCAATAACTAACTGCCTTAAAGGTAGAAAAAACTTTCAAAAAAAAAACAAAACAAAAAAACTATCCAGAAAACTAATTGTCTAAGAAGCCAATTCCAGCTCCATCATTAGTGTTGGTGGCATCTTTCATTGTTTCCCACTCCTCAAATGCAACGGAGAAGTTCTTCCTCGGTTCTTGGTTCGGTTTAGCAACCGCCTTGAACCTCTGTTGCCTAATATTCTTGAAGTTTTGTATCTGCTGGGACTTGTCTTCAAATATTTTCATTTGTTCATAATCGTAGACCATTGCTGACTCCGCATGAGCTAAAATTGAATGATCCTTCATCCCAATTTCTTTAGCAGCTCTCAGGTTCTCTACCTTTTGGTTGTAATAGGCAAGTATTTTGATCATTTCACTACTAGTCTCATTCTCTAATCCAATAATATTTCTTGTACATTAATTCTGTGCATGCATGATTTCTCTTGTATTGATCTAAGCTTCAATTATCTAAGCAGATTCTTTGATGGCTTGCTCATATAGCGTACCTTCCCATTCCATATTCAATTTAAAAATAAATAGTGAATTCTCATCAACTCCTAGTACTGCTTTTTCAAAGAGAAACTTGTTTATACCATAAGCATAAACATCTTCCATGTTGTGTACTTCAATCTCCAATTGCCCCTTTTCCTTTTTCCACAACTCCACATCTTCTACTTCCTTTAATAACTGCTCAGATTTTTCCATCAAGCTATTAAAATCATGAGAGAATTTGGTAATTTATTTGGTTACCTTATCCATCTAGATGAAGAAGGACTTTGATATGGACCTGTCCTTGTGAACTTGATCGAGAAATTTTTTATTCTCCAGAGACTTGACATCCAGGTCAAATGGAACTATCGAAAATGGTTGAGGTACATGATTATGAATTTGTTGAATATACTTGGCCATTTCACAAAGAGAATGCTTCAATCTCATCTTGTCTTCCACATCCTTCTGTAGATGATGGTTGATTTTCTTATTTTCTAGGTTCAAATTCTTCAAGTCAGTGGCTCTGGTAGACATTCCCAAATCTATCTTTTCCAAGTGAAAGTCCTACTCTGTGACCTCATCACTGGCTTTGTCAGAATTTGGCTTAAATATTTTTTCCATCCAGTGACCTATTTTGGCATATACATAAACCATCGCTTCCACCTTCAATTTCTTGGCTCATGGAGTTTTACCAAGATATTTGCTGACTAAATCTCCAACAGGGGCCGAGATAGGAACAATGTTCCTCTTCTTGTTGACTGATAACTCCAACTAGTTTGGGGTTTTTGGTGTAGAATCATTTATAGGAGTGTTTAATACTGATAGGTCTTGTTGACCTTCTCCTGCTGATTGGGTCTCTGAAGGACTGAATGGGCTTTTGTCCATCTTAAGTTTCTTCCAAGGCTATGAAATACTTCCTTCTGTCTCCAGGTCAATTACAATGTAGGGGACTATATCTGTCTTTTCTTTTCTTTTGCTCCTAGTTCTTGTGTTCCTTGTGGATTGGCCAAAAATTGACTTTTCTTCTTCAAGATGAGCTTTTATTCCAGTTTTAGAATCACCTGCAGGAAGCAATTTCTCAGTTTTGTTAGTAAGGGCAGGGGAAGTTGTCAGTTTTGAAATTCTTGTACTTTTCCTGGTTACTGAATTAGAAGTCTCTTTTTTTTTTCTTCATGCTCATTTCTTTCAACCATTTATCTATCTCTTTGAACACTTCTTGGGAAAGGGCATTCAAATCCTCCACTTCTTCTCTACCCCATTCTACTTTTCTAGCCACTATATCATTATTCTGCTCCATGTATCCAAGTTCCGTCACATCTTCCTCATCATCAGTACCAAATCCTTTAATCTTTAAAGGTAGCCGCAAGGTGATAATTTGGCTCAAAGTAAACTTGGACTATAGTCTCTTAACAACCTCAAACTCATCTATACAGTTTGCCCAAAAATATTCTAATTCTGGCTTATGTAGAAAAGTGGCATCCACCCTGAAATGATTTGAAATGAATTTCTTGCTATCAAAGTAGCTTTGCCTTTGATAAGAGGGAAGATTAATTGCCTTTAGTTCTGCATCCGGAGAAGACATAGCATGTGTCAATTTGAAACGGTAATGCCCTACATCAATATGAAAGAAAGAACCTACTCCTCTCTTAGGTCTGAATTTTACTCCTACTTGGATAATTTGCCTGCATATTTCTAATAGAATATATTTGTCCAAGCAATAACGTGGGAGTTTCATGGGTTCACCACTGAAACCTCCTTCCCTCAAGTAACTGAAAGTGGGAAATTGAACAAATAAGCTACCGTAGATTTTAATCAATTTCATAGCTTCTTTGGACATTCTGTAATTTACCCTTCCTCTTAGCTCAAAAAAAAGCTTAGCCAGGAATGTATCTTGTACTCTTCAGAAATTCCCTGGATTTCTCTTCTTCTGCAAATAGGAAAGATATACATAAATCATCATGTCATCTCTCCATGGTTCATGGGGTAAACCCTCCCAATTCCTACTAATGGCTAAAACATAAAATAGATATGAAGACATAGAAGTTGGATGCCTCTGCAAACTAGGATAATTCTTCATCAAGTCTTTTTGCTACTATCTCAGCCCAGTCAAAATAGTTTCCTTCACTTAGAATGGTTTGGACGAAGATATACATCCAGTCTTCCCACATGATATCATTAGGTTTACCCTTCAATATGTTTAACATGACCACAATGTCACGCACCTCCCTTATCAAATGGTCCTTTTTAAGAGGTTTCAGTAACCTAGAACCCCCCTCTCGTCTTTCAATAACCAGTCTATGGCTATGTTGTTAGTGTAATCTTTGAAATTAAGGTGAAATTCCTTTTTAGCCTTCTCAAAGTCACAGTTGACGTAAGTTTATGCAGAAAGGATTCGCAGAGCAGCCATAACTACCTGTCTGTTGATGGACACCAACACTTCTCTAAAAGGAAGACAAATACATTTGTCAATCTTTTCATACCTATTTCTGCATTCCATTATCAATTCAGGGCACGTAGTCACTTCTGGAAAACTAGCAGCCTCCAATAGTTTTCTTTCTACAATCTTGGCTGAAAGGGTTCCTGCCTTTGCACTTTTCAATCTATGAACAATCTCTGTTATGTCTTCATTTACAAGAACTGTGTCTCACATCTCCGGCAGACAACTACTTATAGGAGAAAACTTGTTCTCCTTTACAAACCTGACCTAAGAAGCCGACTCACTAGGAATATTCATAGTGAATTTTAAACAAATGACTTCAAGGAGATGAGATGGAAAAGACTGGAATTTCCATTCTTACAGCATATAATTCTTAAAAACCAGAAAGGAAGATGAGGAAGATTACTTGAAACTCATCAGTGTTGTCTATTTTCGCTTTCAGAGAAAAACCTTCAATGTGCTTCAATTATGAATGTGCTTCCAACAGTTGTGTGAAAATATAAAAGGTAATGAGAGAAGATTTAATACATACATTTAAGCTGCCCTTTTTTTGGTAATCATGATTACTTGCCGAGAATTAATGATTTCCGTCGTCATTCGCTGGCCACGTCCAATCACATTTATTTCCTCTTCGAGCAAGCTGTACTTTCACTGAGCTAGAATTTACTTCCCTTGTTTTTAGAAAATGATCTCATAAAGGAAAGTGAGATCTAAGATGTGCCACAAATATTTGATCATTATTGCATTTCAGATTTTGAACCTTTAACCATGAAGCAATAAGTTCAAAGTTCATAATCCCACATGCCTCAGTCAGGTATTGATAAAAATTATAGATAAGACAGGCTAAATCATGACGCATGAGGAAATATTGAACTATAAACACAAAAAGCATAACTTCAAAGTTCAAGATCAAGAAAAAAACTAACGCAAAAATGGTAAAAGACGTGGGGTGAGCATGCAAAATGACAAGTGCATTTTGGAAAAGTGAACCTTGAACATTGAACCGTGAAGTTCAAGATTCAAGATTCGATATTACACTGACACACAAACGCGTGAGTTATAAAAATTTCTGATCGAAAGGATTTCTTATGGGTTGTAAAATGAAAAATGGGAAATTGAACTTTGAACCTTGACATTGAAGTTCAAGATTCAAAAGTCAATATGCACTTTGACATAATACAATTTGCTTTGAAAATTTTAATCATAAGGCTTTTTGACCTGCAACAGGTGGCTCCGACTGGAGGTAGGACCATGAGGGATGAAACAAAGAACTCCAACAGTGTCTGGCTCTGCACAAAATTGGGCCAACTAACAAGCAACCCCTAACCTAAGGCACAAAAAAACCTATGTACACAAAAAGACCAGCTATTTACAGCTCATAAAGCTTGAGATCTTTCCCATTAAAGGACAAGGGCATTTTTGTTCCGTCAGCATACCTCAGTTTAAAAGAATTAGGACCGAGCTCTTGGCTTATCTCAAAGGGGCCCTTCCACAATGATTTGAATTTGTTGTGTGCGCCTTTAGGTTCCCACCTTTTATCCCACAACAAAACTTTATCTCCTATCATGAATTTCTAGGGTCGAGCTCTTCTGTCAAAAATCCTCTTCACCCTAGCTTGGTGACTGGTAATGTGGTCTACAATATTTTCCCGTTCTTCTTCAATTTTGCACAAATACATGATTCTCTTCTCCAGGGCATTCTGAAAATGTTGGTCCTTAATTACTTTCTATAACTTAGTGCCTACTAGTTCTAATGGAAGAGAAAGTTGAGCCTTGATGCCATATACCATCTTGAAAGGTGATATTCCTATGGCTCATTTGAGTGAAGTGTGATCAACCCACAAGGCTTCATGCAACCTTTTGTGCCAATCTCTGGTATTGTCATTAACTAACTTTTTCATTATAGCAATCAAGTTCTTGTTAGTTGATTTGGCCTAACCGTTACCCTAAGGAAAGTAATCAGATGAGTGTGACAACTAAATCCCATT
The DNA here is from genome assembly GCA_018584345.1 of Thuja plicata. NCBI lineage: Eukaryota > Viridiplantae > Streptophyta > Pinopsida > Cupressales > Cupressaceae > Thuja > Thuja plicata. The sequence continues at coordinate 257,618 of MU218084.1, read as the reverse complement.
ATCATAACAGAATAACTTCATTTCATGAGAAGAAAAATTTTGCGCATTATCTGCCACTATCTTCATCGGAACTCCAAATCTTACCAAAATATTTTCTTTTAGGAAGGAACAAACTATTTATGGAGTGGTCTTTCTTACGGGTATGACTTCTACCCACTTTGTAAAGTAGTCTATTGTGGTCAGAATATGAGTGTAACCTATGCTTGATTGAGGGTTTATGGACCCTACAAAATCTATGCCCCACTACTTGAAAGGTTCTTCAATAACTATAGGTTTTAATGGTAAAGCAGCCAAATGGGGTTTTTTGGAAAATAACTTACATTTCTCACATTGTGCCACCCATTTGTAAGCATCTTTGAACATCCCGGGCCAATAGTAACAATTCCTTAGTATTTTGAAGGTTGTTACTAAGGATGAAAAATGTCTACTGCAAGCTTCATTGTGAAAGGATTGAAGCAGTTCCTTTTGTTGATCCTCATCTACACACCTGAGGAACATCACATCTAAGCCTCGTTTGTATAATACATCATCAAATACAACATACTTGGCCACTTTTAATTTCAAATTACTTTTCTCCTTTGCAGTGAGATGATCAGGACATTCTCCATATGTCAAATAAAAGGCCATGTTTGAGAACCAAGCGTCTTTCAGTCCTGTGAACAAAGATAAGGGGATCCTTTCTTCTGATTCTTCATCATTTCTTGCGATCAGCTTGCAAAGACCCTGACCCCTTACCAATTTGGTAGGTTTGATTTCCAAATAAAACTCTTGTACTTTTTCCACCCATGTTGCTTTGTTATTCATAGACACCTCCTGCTCAGTTAGGATGCTCTTGACAGACGAATTTGGGACATAAACTGTAGAATGAGAATGCAGAATGTAGTACCAAAATTGTTTAACATCTTTCACTACTGCAAAAGCTTTCTTTTCTGTGGGAGAGTACCTTAACTCATGTTTCTTCAATGACACACTCATAAAGTAAATAGGAACATCCTCACCTGCTTCATTTTTCTGCAATAGGACACTTGACATGGTGTGCTCTGAAGCGTAGCAGTGTATTACAAAGTCCTTCCGAAAATCCAGATGAGAAAGGACTGAAGCTTGAGAAATTGCTTTCTTAACTTCATCAAAAGATATTTTAGCCTCATCAGTCCATTTGAAACTTTGTTTTTCACTTAGCAAGCTTACCATGGGCCAGGTTGTTTCTGAGAATTTCGGCACAAATCTTCTCAAAAAGTTAATCTGCCCAAGGAAATACCTTATCCTGTTCCTGTTTGAAGGAAAAATAGTAGTTGGATTTCTCGTACACTTTCAGGATCAATCTTGATTCCTTCTTTCGACACTACATGACCCAACAACCTACCTTCAATCACACATAAAATAGATTTTTTAGGGTTGAGTGATATTCCTTGGTCTCTGCACTCCTGGAGAATGAGCCTTAAATCTTTTGAATGCTTCTTTCTTCTTTGGGAGAAGACAGTCATATCATTAAGATACACCATAATGATTTTATTCATCAAATGATTGAAAGAGGAATTCATGGCCCGTTGAAAAGTGGCACCTACATTAATCAAGTTGAAAGGCATTCTATTATATGCAAATGTGCCCCAAGGAGTGGTAAAAGTTGTCTTATGTTGATCCTTAGGGTCTACACTAATTTGATTATAGCCTGAAAAGCCATCTAGCATAGACATCATCTCAGAGCCCACAACCATCTGCAAAATATGATCCATATTAGGAAGGGCGAAGTTATCTTTCAGACTAGCCTGGTTCAGATTTCTAAAATCTACACAGATCTGAATTTCTCCATTTTTTTTTTGAACTGGCACTATGTTCACTACCAGAGTGGAATGATGAATTGGATAAATTATTATAGTGCTCAGCATCTTATCTACTTCTCTAAAAATGGCATCAGCCACCCTGGGGTTATAATTTCTCAATTTTTTTCTGAAGGGCTTAGCTTCGAACTTTAGGGGTATGTGACGTTGGAACTGTCCATTTTTAAAATCTTTCAGGTCTTCATACAACCATCCAAACACATCTTTGAACTCCTTTATTAATTTAGTGAACACTATTTTCTCTTCAGGACTACAACACGTGCCTAGATTCACATACCTGGGATTTTCATTATAACCTATATTTATTTTCTCAAAGTCACCGAACTACTTGCTGTTAGTCCCATCAGTTTGGCCAATAAAACAATCACTATAGTCAAACAAGCTCTCCATGGTTACAAGGCCTTTAGGAATATGATTTCCTTTTAACTGCACAATATCCTCTTTTTTATCAATCCCTTCATCTACATAGAACTCTTGACACTTGAACTCTGAACCTTCAAAAAATACTGAAGAGAATTTTTTGATACCTTGAAAGAATGTCAATACATGGGCGTCGTCGCTAAAGACTTGCCAAGAATTAGCATTATCTGGCACACTAGGTCAGTGAACCGGCTCTATAGTGTAATGGTCATTGTTAAAATCAAGATGAGGGATTAACAATGCTGCAGAACTAGCTAGGACATTTGCTCTTTAATTCAATTCTCTAGGAACCACTTCAATTGAAAATGCCTCAAAACCCTTGATCTCATCCCAAACTCTATTTTTGTAATGCTTCATCCTCTCATTTCTTACTACATATATATCTATCACATGTTTCACGATCAGCTCAACAACTCCCCTAGCTTTCAAAAATTTGATACCTTTCCTTTTTGCCTCTTGAATACCGAGCGGTAATGCTTCCTATTCAGCCATGTTATTAGTATTTTCAAATTCCAATTTAAAAGAAAATGGAAAATTTGCTTCAAAAGGAGATACCAAAACCACCCCTGCACTAGAACCTATGGAAGAACAGCTTCTGTCAAACTCAAGAGTCCAAATTCCTTCATTTCTAGGGGATTCTAGTTTTGTAACATCATCTTCAGGTAAAATCCATTTCTTGATATAAGATCTGGGCTCTGGGATCTTCAGATGGAAAAACTGTATATTTTGATGTGGTTTCAGGTTGTAAGATCACCTTTTGATTTCCAATGGGGATTATTTCATGTGACCAATCTAATTTTATTTCACCTCCTAAATCTCTGCAGAAAGTTTGACTCAAGAGCATACCATAGCTAGCAGGTATGTTAGCAACTAGAATGCATGGTCAATTTTAACCTCTTATTGGGGAAGGCAGCTAACAAAAATTGAGCATCTTTGATTTGACCAAGCAATTGAACTTGTTTAGAATCCATCGAATAACATTTTCCAAAAGTCTTTTTTAAGGGCAAGTCTAGGGCTTTTACTACAGAAGAGGGAATTATATTGTCTGCCGCCCCTGAGTCTATGATACAATTGCTAAGTTTATGGCCATGCATGAACATAGATACATAGAAAGGTTCTAATTTTCCCATAATTTGAGTAGATTCTGAGGATTCTTAGTTAAGGATAGGTTGAACATTTTTAGGATGATTTGATTCAAGGTTTATAGGAATTCCTTGGGCAGACACAGTATTTGTTTGATTAGCTATAACCTCAGGAGAAGACCCTCGAACAAGATCCACTAATTTATCCAACTCATTGGGATTTAACTTCAAATATTCAATAGGGGAGATCTAAATTTTAGAAGATTTATGGAAATTGACAAAATCAAAAGAAGATTCAGGATCTGATTTTTTTAAAATTTTTACCTATGGTTCTTTTTCTTCCGCCTTCGAGTTGCCAATTTGGTTCATATGCTCCTTCTCCTTTTTATTTTGAAATGGATGTGAGAAATGATTGGTAACTTTGCTACCTTGCTGACCCCTTGTAAGCACTGAATAAGAAGGTTCCTCCAGAGTGATTAAAATATCACCACCACGGTCTGAGTCAGACTCATACTCTAGGTAGTAACTTATGGAGTCGCCAGTTCCTTCACAGTTTTCTTCATTAGCAGGGATCTCTTGGATAGTCTCTTTGTTAGCTTCTAACTTTCTATATCACACCATTTCAAGACATGTGTCTCCATCATGTTCATCTGTTAAATGAAAAATACACATGTTACTTCTTGCAGGAGGAGGCTCAATTTGCAGTCTTTGTTGAATCGGCAAAAAATTTGATGATTTCCCATAATTTTCTGTCCCTTGATTTGGATATCTACGAGGTATATCTTGATATGGGGCGGGAGTAGATTTTGGTAACTGTCTTTTTAGGGAAATCATGTCATTAACTAATATCTGTACTACAGGGTCAGTAGAACCAGAAGTAGATGCTTGATTAGCTGATGTTTGCACTTCCCTTTTCCACTTTCCTATTGTTATTAAATCATCTTCAAGTTCTACTGCAAGGTTCTGGGCTGCAGCTAAATCAACAACTTTATCCCGTCTCAACTGCTAACTTATGTCTGGTGGTATAGCATTGACAAAGAAACCCTTTTGATTTTCACCATTCGGTCTTTTGGCATTGGGAATTTGGTAGAGGATCTTGTTGAATTTTGCCATGAATTTCCTCATGGGTTCATGCATCTCCTTTTTTAATTGGGATAGTAGAAGTAAGAGGGAATGTTCATCTTCAGCAGATTTGAAACATGATTTGAAGGCTGTTTTCATAGAATTCCAATCAGTAATATGACCATTTGGAAAATGGTAGAACCAATCGGCAGCTGACTCGGCAAGGGTTTGCACAAATAACCTAATTTCTAAATCTTCATGTTGAACAGCTAAAACCCCACAAGTAGCATTGAAAGCATTCAAATGGTCATCTACAGAAACTTTTCCATTACCATAGAATTTAGGTAGTACATCTCTAGCCCCTTTTCGTAGGGGATGGTTTCCTCCTACATTCAAAGGACCAACTGCTGCTCCCCAAGGTTGAGCCATGATTGACTTTGGAAAGATGGTTACAATAGGTGGGGCTTGGGTTCCAGATAATGTTAAGGCCTGCCAATTAAGGTGATATGAAGATGCTTCAGTGGAAACTTTAGGTGGAGAGGAGGGTCTACTCTTCGCTTTCTTCTTAGGGGTATAGGTGATTGGAAAGTGAAAATTTTGTAACTCTTGATAAAATCTATCAAAAATACCCTCTCTCCTCTAGGATCTGGTATAAAGATGAGAATCCAGGATTAAGGTCCTTGAGCTGCTCTATCCACCACTGCAACTTCTTGAGCTATGGGAAGTCCTCTTAGCCACTCCCCGATCTCTTCTTTCTCCTCTATAACAAGTCAAACTTGCTGGTATTGTTGACCACTTACTCTTGATTTCCAGGCCAGAGTGTTTAAATAAGCAACAATGTCCTCTTGAGTATCTAAAAAGCGTAAGTCAAGTTGGAGGAAAGGAGGGATTTATTCTTGACCAGGTATTACATCAATGGGAAATACCATGATTCAATCTCATATGGAGACAAAATTGCATACTGAAGTCCCCAGTAGAGTCGCCAAAAATCTGTTAGTGAACAGATTTTCCCTTTTGAAAAATAACAAGCAAAAGCCTCTTATACCTTGAATGCAGAAGGAAAAATGCACTAACAATTGAGTGAGTTACTTACAACCACACTCTCTAATTTAAAGGAGCAGCTACCTTATACAAAGATCAATCTGTAATAATATTTTATTAAGAAAGAATTTATTTCAAGATACACTTTTGACCAGAAAGTATGAAAGGCTGCAATTCCATTCATCATAGATAAATGACTAACTATTTTGAGATTTTAAAATCTTTAAGATATTTGAGCCAACTGAATTAAATCTTAAACAAACAAATAAATTAAGAATGGTCAATTCATAAGGATATAAAATCTTTGAAAAAAATTACTGACTAAATTCTGAAATATACTTGCAGATTATAGTAACATACTCATTCAATTCTGACTGAAATTAAAATCATACACTCCAATAGACCAACTAATCAATGAAGATACCAAGATCTGCTTATATAACCAACTGATAATATATTCATATATTCAAAATTCACAGTATAACCACCACAGAAATAACTTAAACAAAACATATAGTATCATAAAGTTTTCTTTCAGAGAACCGACCCTCACTTGGTCATTAAAAATAACATATATAGCCATGCAAAGCTTGTTTTAGTTTTGAATAACAGACTGCCTTAAAGGTAACAAAAACTTTCAGAAAATAAACAAAACAGAAAAACTATCAAGAAAACTAATTGGCCGAGAGGCCAATTCCAGCTCCATCATTAGTGTTGGTGGCATCTTTCACTATTTTCCACTCCTCAAATGCAGGGGAGAAGTTCTTCCTCAGTTCTTGATTCAGTTTAGAAACCGCCTGGAACCTCTGCTGCCAAATATTCTTGAAAGTTTGTATCTACTGGGACTTGTCTTCAAAGATTTTCATTTGTTCATAACCGTAGACCACTGCTGACTCCACATGAGCTAAAATTGAATGATCCTTCATCCCAATTTCTTTAGTAGCTTTCAGGTTCTCTACCTTTTGATTGTAACACGCAAGTATTTTGATCATTTCACTACTAGTCTCATTCTCTAATCCAATAATCTTTCCTGTGCATTCATTTTGTACATGCATGATTTCTCTCATATTGATCTGAGCTTCAATTATCTAAGCAGATTCTTTGATGGCTTTCTCATATAGCATGCCTTCCCATACCATATTCACTTTAACAATAAATAGTGAATTCTCATCAACTCCTTGTACTACTTTTTAAGAGAGAAACTTGTTTATACCATAAGTATAAACATCTTCCATGTTGTGTACTTCAATCTCCAATTGCCCCTTTTCATTTTTCCATAGCTCCACATCTTCTTCTACTTCCTTTAATAACTGCTCAAATTTTTCCATCAAGCTATTAAAATCATGAGAGAATTTGATAATTTCTTTGGTTACCTTATCCATCCAGATGAAGAAGGCCTTTGATATGGACCTGTCCTTGCAAACTTGATCAAGGAATTTTTGATTCTCTGGAAACTTGACATCCAAATTGAATGGAACTACCAACAATGGTTGAGGTACAAGATTATGAAATTTTTGAATATACTTGGCCATTTCAAAAAGATCCTGCTTCGATCTCATCTTGTTTTCCGCATCCTTCTGTACACGATGGTTGATTTTCTTATTTTATGAGTTCAAAATCTTCAAGTTGGTGGCCCGGATAGACATTCCCAAATCTATCTTTTCCACATGAAAGTCCTGCTCTGTAACCTCATCACTGGCTTTGTCAAAATTTGGCTTAAACATTTCTGCCATCCAGTGACCTGTTTTGGCATCTACATCAACTATTGCTTCCACCTTCAGTTTCTTGGCTCGTGGATTTTTACCAAGATATTTGCTGACTAAATATCCAACAAGGACCTAGATAGGAACAATGTTCCTCTTCTTTTTGACTGATAACTCCAGTCAATTTGGGGTTTTTAGTGTAGAAGCATTCATAGGATTTTTTAATACTGACAGGTCTTGTTGACCTTCTCCTAGTGATTGGGTCTCTAAAGGACTGACTGAGCTTTTTTCCATCTTAAGTTTCTTCCGAGGCTATGAATTACTTCCTTCTGTCTCCAGGTCAATTACAATGCAGGGGATTGTATCTGTCTTTTCTTTTCTTTTTCCCCTAGCTCTCATGGTCCTTGTGGATTGCATAGAAATTGACTTTTCTTCTTCAACATGAGCTTTTATTCCAGTTTTAGATTCGCCTGCAGGAAGCAATTTCTCAGTTTTGCTAGTAAGGGCAGGGGAAGTTGTGAGTTTTGAAATTTTTATACTTTTCCTAGTTACTGAATTAGAAGTATCTTTTTTCTTCTTTGTGCTCATTTCTTTCAACCATTTATCTATCTTTTTTAACACTTCTTGAGAAAGGGCATTCAAATCCTCCACTTCTTCTCTACCCCATTCTACTTTTCTAGCCATTGTATCATTATTCTGCTCCATGTATCCAAGTTCTATCACATCTTCCTCATCATCAGTACCAAATCCTTTAATCTTGAAAGGTCGCTGAAAGGTGATAATCTAGCTCAAAGTAAACCTAGACTGTAGTCTCTTAACAATCTCAAACTCATCTGTACAGTCTGCCCAAAAATCTTCTAATTCTGGCTAATGTAGAAAAGTGACATCCACCTTGAAATGATTTTCCATGAATTTCTTTCTATCAAAGTAGCTTCACCTTTGATAAGAGGGAAGATTAATTGCCTTTAGTTCTGCATCCGGGGAAGACATAGCATGTGTCAATCTGAAATGGTAATGCCCTAGATCAATAGGAAAGAAAGGACCTACTCCTCTCTTAGGTCTGAATTTTACTCCTACATGGAGAATTTGCCTGCATATTTCTAATAGGATATATTTGTCCAAGCAATAACATGGGAGTTTCATGGGTTCACCACTGAAACCTCCTACCCTCAAGTAACTGAAAGTGGGAAATTGAACAAAGAAGTTGTCGTAGATTTTAATCAATTCTATAGCTTCTTTGGACATCCCATAATTTACCCTTCCTCTTAGCTTGAAAAAAAGCTTAGTTAGAAATGTATCTTCTACTCTTCATAAATTCCCTGGATTTCTCTTCTTCTGCAAATAGGAATGATATTCATAAATCATCATGTCATCTCTCCATGGTTCATGGGGTAAAGTCTCCCAATTCTTGCTAATGGCTAAAACATAAAACATATATGAAGACATATAGAAGTTGGATGCCTCTATAGACTGGGTTAATTCTTTATCAAGTCTTTCTGCTACTATCTCATCCCAATCAACATATTTTCCTTCACTTAGAATGGTTTGGACGAAGATATACATCCAGTCTTCCCACATGATATCATTAGGTTTACCCTTCAATATGTTTAACATGACCACAATGTCACGCACCTCCCTTTTCAAATGGTCCTTTTTAAGAGGTTTTGATAACCTAGAACCCCCCTCTCGACTTTCAATAACCAGTCTCTGGCTATGTTATTTCTGTAATCCTTGAAATTAAGGTAAAATTCCTTTTTAGCCTTCTCAAAGTCACAATTGACGTAAGTTTCTACATAAGGGATTCTCAGAGTAGACATGACTACCTGTCTGTTGATGGACACCAACATTTCTATGGAAGGAAGACAAATACATTTTTCAATCTTGTTGTATCTGTTTCTGCATTCCATTACCAATTCAGGGCACGAAGTCACTTCTGGAAAACCAACAGCCTCCAATAGTCTGCTTTCTACAATCTTGGCTGAAAGGGTTCCTGCCTTTGCACTTTTCAATATATGAACAATCTTTGTTGTGTCTTCATTTACAAGAACTGTGTCTCGCATCTCTGGCAGACAACTACTTATAGGAGAAAACTTGTTCTCCTTTACAAACCTGGCCTGAGAAGCCGACTCACTAGGACTATTCATAGTGACTTTTAAAAAAATGACTTCAAGGAAATGAAACAAAAAAGACTAGAATTTCCTTTCTTACAGCATAAAATTCCTAAAAACCAAAAAGGAAGATGAGGAAGATTACTTGAAACTCATCAGTGTTGTTTGTTTTCACTTCCGGAGAAAAAACTTCAATGTGCTTCAGTTCTGAATGTGCTTCCAACAGTTGTGTGAAAAAAGAAAAGGCAATGAGAGAAGATTTAATACGTACATTTAAGTTGCCCTTTTTTGGTAATCATAATTACTTTCCGAGAATTAATAATTTTCGCCGTCATTTGCTGGCCATGTTCAATCGCATTTATTTCCTCTTCGAGCAGGCTGTACTTTTGCTGAGCTAGAATTTACTTACCATTTTTTCAGAAAATGATCTCATAAAGGAAAGTGAGATCTGAAACATGCCACAAATATTTGATCACTATTGCATTTCAGATTTTGAACCTTGAACCGTGAAGTGCAAAGTTCAAAGTTCATAATCCCACATGCCTCAGTCAGGTATTGATAAAAATTATAGATAAGACAGGCTAAAGCATGACGCATGAGGAAATATTGAACTATGAAAACAAAAAGTAGAAGTTCAAAGTTCAAGATCATGAAAAATATTGACGCAAAAATGGTAAAAGACGTGTGGTGAGCATGCAAAACGAAAAGTGCATTTTGGAAAATTGAACCTTGAACATTGAACCATGAAGTTCAAGATTCAAGATTCGATATTACACTGACACTCAAACGTGTGGGTTATAAAAAATTTTGACCAAAAGGATTGCTTACGGGTTGTAAAATGAAAAATAGGAAATTGAACTTTGAACCTTGAACATTGAAGTTCAAGATTCAAAATTCAATATGCACTTTGACATAATACAAGTTGCTTTGAAAAATTTAATCATAAGGCTTTTTGACGTACAACAAAATGATAATGCATTATGAAAGGTTAATTGGGTAGTCTTAGTAAACAAAGGCCATTTACTATGTATTTGTTTATCCTATGTTCTATGTTGTATAAAACCTTAATTGTTTTCTCTAGAACTTTTGATACAAACCTTCATGCCAAATATCTCAACCCTAAACCCCTAAAATTTCAATGTTTAGAGAATTCCTGAAAGCCATCTGATCAAAAAATCACTTGCATTAATAGACAAAACAACCAAATCTAGCATAAACCCTCTAACTACGAAATTGCTACTCCTGTACTGACACTTCAGTGAAAACTTCCTTAACTTCACATTAAGTTTTCCACAAAATGAAGATCCAAGTTCATTCATTCAAAGAAAATAAAACTGTAAACCGCTTCACCCAAGGTTACGTCAAGCATAAGCTAAATTAGGAAAAATAAATGGAGACGATTCTAACCTGCAATTGTGGATGGCAACATAATATTTTAATTTACAAGTTGTGGTTGAAGTCATAGATAGCTTATAGAGACAAGGTGTTGAGAAGTAGCAGTGGGATTATATTTAATTAAAGTAAGAAGACATCCAATGCTTGGCAAAAGGAAGCAGAGGCCCTACAACCTATTTACAAAAGAGCCCTACATATATAGCTGAATATGGAGAGAAATAACCTCTAACCATGATTAGAAAATCATTTCAGAGTGTTTGGTGATTTCAAGGGCATGAGACAGATTTCCAATGCATACAGACATGAGCAACCTTACAGGGGAATCCTATCGGCTAATTAGCATTCATTAATACTCATTCATTAACATTCATAAGAATCATTAGCATTCATAAAGACATCATAACATTCATTAACACATAATATTAAAATATTGAGACATAAACATCAATCATTATCTATGTGTGTATATTTGTGCACCTGTTATCTGCAACACAACACTTCAATAAGTCATTCTGTTAGTGAGAAACAAGGGTTAATGAGCATATAAACCATAACATCGACTTATTGCTTTCTAACTAGGATGAGTGTAGAAAATAACATAAAATCCCTCAGATTATGCTAAATACCAGTAACATAAACAACCTAGCATGAAAGATTTAGTTTAAAAACAACTACTTAACTATCTAAGCATGCATATTACTCTAAAATGGACATTATAAACATGTGAGAAAGTGACTAATGGAGTATGTATGAAGCTAGGAAGGAATGGGTAGCATAACAATGCTTTGATATCCCTTCAAAATCTTGGCATTACAACACTACAATTCAAAATTTGAGGCTTATTATGAGCTCTAAATCCCTTCAATTTATAGAGGAAGGGGGGAGAGAGAGAGAGAGAGAGAGGACAAGGTTCATTAATGGAGCCCCTAAGGTCATTAATGAGGTGTAAGAGCCATTAATTTATTGGGCATTAATGAGGGATGGGAAAAAAGGAATATCCACTAATGAGTTATTAATGAATTTTAATTAAGAGGCATGGGGGAGTGTAAGGCTCAACTTGGCAAGTTGGTCCTTTAGGAAATTCATGCTTGAGAAAGTTGACTTTCTCAAGTGGGTTGAGTTGTTAATCATTCCCTAATGGAATGTGACAACATTAGGAGGTGGGTTAGGATAGAATTTAGAATTAGGATTAGATTAGCAAGGGTGGAATAGGTTGAGACGGGTTAGAACCCAGGGTGGAAGTGGTTGAGATAGGTTAGGTTGGGGTTTAGGGGAATATAAATGAAATAAATTAAACTTGTTTAAGTCATTTAAAATATAGAAATTAATTATTTAAGCATTTTATTGCTTTTTAATAATTAAGAGGACTATAGCCATTTTAATTAAATTAAATAGGCTAGGGGAATGGGTTATTTTGCAAGTGGATAATTGATTTAGGGGTTTATTTAATTCCTTTATAATTAAATACTATAGCCATGTTTTGAATTTATTTTGATTTAATGGTTTGAATTGATTTGAATTGCATAGCTATAATAGTTAATATAATTTAGTGATAGAAATCACCTAGGACATTAAATTTGATTTATAATGAATTATGCCAAAGTAACATTGTCATGACATAATGAGGGGTATGATCACACTTAGAGAAAATAGGGTCCATAGTCGGAATAGACCAAATTTAGGTGGTTACATTATCAAATAAGTTTCATAAATAAGAATCATTTCTTTTTTAACTTTTTTTTCTGCTTCCCCAAATTGTTGTAGAGGCATATCCATCTCGACATCGTCATTTCTTCTTGCCCATGCATGTGATCTCACTGTCCTTTGCAAAGGCGGGTTCTCTGCAATAAAAAATAAAAGGGTTAAATTAAAAACATATTATCATAATTGTTACAAACATTTCAGTACTTTAAAAAATATAAATGTGACGCTCTTTACCTTGTCCAACCACATCTTCTTGCCCGGCAGCTTGAACCTCAACACGCTCATCAGGAACAATCTTTACATCCCCTGCAACTGTAATACAAAATGTTTTATTAATCCCAACACATTATAATTAAATTTTTATTACTACGCCAAATTCAATTTAAAATGTTTACTTGTATTAATAAATCAATAATCAAAATTTGAATAGATGATGCAAGGCGGGGAGATAATGAGGCCAAAGGCTCTCCCAACTACCAAACCACCTTGCAGAACCAATACGGAAGCCAAACAACACATAGTGAGAGAAGAACTGCAGAGATCCTTTATCATGAATATATCAAACTCATTAAACGCCAGGCTGTAAGGCCTTCCTAGTTTCAGCCATAAACATAATATGTAATTACAGAATGACCTTCATACAACAGAGATCACAAACCTTTGATCTCAATATCTAAACATTTTCTTTCTTTCTCTAAGACTGATACCTAAACTAAGAGAATACAAAAGAATATATACAAGATTCCACCAAAGAGGTCGGCACTCAAATCCATAAGAGAGACCCAGATTTATGTCCACACAGATCCCAATGAGAGGCCCCACATTAATTCAGCAATGAAAATTAAATGTAGAATTCGGCTAGATCAGGATAAACATCTTGGGAAGATGATCACCAAAAATCAGCAACCGTCGGTAATGACATACCTGAGCATTAGACAACCCGTCGATAAATAGATCAACAAAATCCATCGGTAAAGGCATACCCGAGCATCAGAAAACCCATCGGTAAAGAGATCATTGAAATTCATCGGTAAATCACAAACCTGAGAAACAGAAGACAAACTACAAAGCAAAATTAAACATCTTTTTGGTTGAGCAGGATTGCCAAGGACCCAAGATACTCCTGCATCAGACACCTAGGGTTACAAGAAATAATTACCTGAAATGAATCCAACTTAGATTGAGGAATCTAAGATGAGTCCTCAATCGGTCTATTTTTCCACTTTACCAAATATTCCATGTATTCCTTTCCTCTTGTACTTTTGCCAATTCTTTGCTTCAAAATCTGTTCAACTTCCTCTATCTGCTTCTTAGGATAATCACTTGGTACTATCACTTCTTCATCAGGTTTATGATATTTATACAAGTCTAAAATATTGAATATAGGTGATATATCTATGTCATCAAATAATTCAACTTCATAAGCATTTCCACCATCAAATCTTCTCAGTATTTTGCAGGGACCAAATTCTTCATCTTCAATTTACCATATGTGCCAATAGGAAATCTGCCTTTCTTCAAATGAACCATTACAGCATCACCAACTTCAAATGTTTTATTTCTTCTTGATCTGTCTACACTGTCTTTGTACTTCTGATAACTTTTCTCCAACTTTTGTTTTACATCTTCATGCAATGTCTTCATGAACTCAGAAAAGTCTTCTGCTTCTACACTTCTTTTCTCTTCTCCAACAATGTCTCTCAAATCTGATATACCTCTTGGTTGTGTGCAATGAACAATCTCAAAAGGTGTCTTTCTAGTACTTCTATTCACTAAACTGTTGTATGCAAACTCTACTTGTGCCAACATCAAATCCCAATTACTTGGTGTGTCTCCAACTAAGCATCTCAACAAATTACCCAAACTTCGGTTTACAACCTCTGTTTGTCCATCAGTATGTGGATGAAATGTAGAACTAAACTTCAACTCATTATCCAACTTCTTCCAAAGTGTTCTCCAAAAATAGCTAACAAACTTACTGTCTTGGTCAGAGATGATACTTGTAATGTCCCTCCAACCCTGTCAAGTCCTGGTTATGCTCACTAGAAATTAGGAAGAGCTATATGTGAGAATGATCCTTCTTGAGATGGTTGCTTAAACAGAACCTCTTACAACTCACCATAACTTCATGTTTTAATAGGGGAAATAATAATATTTACATAAATATGTTCCTTTATATCTTCATGTGTGTCAGTGATAGTTTAGGACCTTAATGCTAAAAGGATCACCTGATAGACTTATATGCTTATATGTGAGATGYTCATTATTAATGTTTAAAATTATCTTAGGTTAATTAATTATAATTACTTAAAGAGATTAGATGTGTTATGTAATGCCCACCCTAGAATCTTTCTATGTTAGACTGATAGGACTATTGCTTGACGCCTTA
>MU218084.1:206524-220022 GCA_018584345.1 Thuja plicata | reverse complement strand
TAAGCCAGTATGCACTCCTATGATAACAGGAAGCAAGCTTTCTAAAGAAGATGATTCCATAGCAGTTGACAAGACATTGTACAAGTCTATGATTGGAAAACTTATATATCTTACTCAATCTAGACCAAACATATCTAATGCAGTTGGCATTGTTGGTAGATTTGCACTTGAACCCAAGTAGAATCACCTAATGACAATAAAGAGGATATTCAGATATCTAAAGGGAACTATAGACTATGGTTTATGATATCCTAAATCAGAGAATGTAAAACTTTATGTATATACATATACAGATTGGGCAGGTTGTATTGATGACAGGAAAAGTACTTCAGGAGGAGCAGTATTTCTTAGAGATAAGTTGGTTTCTTGGATAAGAAAGAAGCATAATTGTATCTCTTAGTCAACAACAGAAACTAAATATGTTGCAGCAGCATTGAATTGTTCAACAATGGTTTGGATCAAGCAGGTGGTTAAAAATTTTGGTATTCAGGTTGATTATCATATTCTATTCATTGTGATAACACTAGCACTATCAACATGTCTAAGAACCCTGTGATGCACGCAAAGACAAAACACATTAAGATCAAATACCATTTTCTTAGAGAAAAAGTTGCAGACAAAGAAGAAAAATTAGACTATGTGAGCACTAAAGAAAAGTTGGCAGATATTTTCACAAAGCCTTTATCAAAAGATACTTTTGAGTATCTCAGGGAGAAGTTGGGAGTAATTCCCTTTCCTGAGTCTAATTAGATAAAGTAGCAAGTACATCAGTCCATGGTGACTGATGAATGGTTGACTACTCTACTTCTGGAGTAGTACCTGTGCCTAATTGTTTATGGCGCCCTTTGCCATTGATGTCAAAGGGGGAGCATATACTCCGGGGGAGTATATAATCATGTAACTTAAAAACATAGACAGAGGAGCTGCAATAGTGTAGAGGAATCTTTGATGAGGATATTGAGAAGATTGTAAAAAGAAAGAGGAAACCATGTGCTGAAGATGTTTTTAATATCATATGTTGCCATCAATGTCAAAGGGGGAGATTGTTGGAGTTTTACTTCTAGCAGCCAGTTGATTGTATGTTTATCATTGATGATAATATATAATATATAGTAGTGTTTTGTATGTACTTATCAGAATGATGCTATTAAGCCTTGCACGGTTATATTCATGTTTTAGATATGCTTTGGATGCTTTGTTCATACACGTAGACTCAGATATGAAGTTTCTGTTGAGTTGTGTAGTTATGTTAGTGGTAGTTGCAGTTTCTGAAGTCTATCTGTTAAGAGCCGACATAAATACAGTGTTTCTTGAATTGTGCCTATCTTCAGGATATACGTGTTTGTAATCAAGTTTAGTTATGAGTTGAAGATAGTTATCTAAAGGCGCCAAACATGTTTCAACAGGATCGCAATGTTAGAGTTAATTTGGTGAAGCCGACTTTGTGAAGCATCGTGTTTATTCAGTTTATATTGCGCAGTTGTAATTATGCTTGTGTAGTTAGTTTAGCCAACAAGGATGTTGTGAAAAGTTACCTAATAGGTCCCATGATCTCATACTTTGAGAAAGATATATATAACAGTTCATTTGTATTCGTAAAGTGTGAATGATAAGAAAAGTAACAGAGAAAGTGCACAGCAGAATATCAGTTGAGTTTCATTCATCAGAGAACTATGTGAAGAAAGAGTTGAAGTATAAAATACATTGGAACTCATTAAGACAGCAGGTCTACTCTAAAGTTCATCATCAAATATAGTGCATATCTATTCTATAGAAGGTTTTAGCCTTCACCATTGAAGCAGTGATCTTTTGGACAGTGAGTCCTCACCCTTAACAGGGTTATTTGTAAAAGACTCCTAATAGGGTCAGACCCTTAACCAAGTCACTATACTTATTGCATTGTAAATAACAACTCCTAACAAGGTTGCAAGATTTTCTAACAGTGATTATTATAAATAAGTATAGTTCATTGTGGATGGTAATTCCCATCGGGGTTTTTACCATTTGGTTTCCCCGTAACCAAATTGTGGTGTTGTCTGTTGTGTTATTTGAATGTGCATTTACTTTATGGTATTTTGGAATTAATAAAGAGAAGAATTAAATTAGTTGATAACTGATTCACCCCTCCCCCCCCCCCTCTCAGTTATCCTTTGGGACTATTATAACATGCCCATCAACACAAGGTAGTCATGATCAAGCATAAGTAATGGAGGGGACATTATCAAGGTCAAATCATAGGTCAAATTTCATGCCTTGAAATTTTATATATGTATAGTTAGAAAATTCCATGCCTTGAAATTTTATAAGATAGATCCTTAGTATTTGATCTTCATATGGTAGCCATGAATTGAGGTACACATTCAAGCTTTGTCTTCTCATTAATTCAATTTCATTTTGATGGCACTTGGTGATTTAATGGCATAAGCTCACTGTTTAATACTGGCATTGTTTACATCTTTGTATTTGGAATGTTTGATGACCCGCGAGCTTTGAGAGCTAGGGCATCATTGCTATTACCTTCAAGGCATTGTGTGAAGTGTTTGATCTCTCTTTATTTGTTTTTCTGTTGATATTCACTATGTGGTACTTCCTGTTTATAATCATTTCATGAGGAAATGTCTTGATGGCTCGTGGGCTACAAGCTAGGGCATAATGCATTGTTTATGAGCTCACTATTTGAGCACCACATGACCTTGCTACTGTCATGGCACCATATGGAGTATTTAGGCATTTGATTTATGCAGATATTGATGCTCACTGATTTTTCCATGCCCGTGAGCTGTCTGCATTATTTATTGGCATTATTTTATTACTGATGTCCCTATTTGATTGGTCGGTGCTCTGTTTGTTTTATATATATATATATATATATATATATATATTTGTTGTCATTGTATGCTTGCTACTATTGTTCACCATATATTATTTTATCTATTGTTTATTTCATTGAGACTCTGAGCTTGGAATTTGTAATGTATTTGTTGCTTTTTATTAAGGTAAAAATAGGTTTTGAAAGGACCCTGAAACCTTTTACAAAAGACTACTAGAGATAAGTATCATAAGCCCATACAAACCTAGATAGCTTGCTACGAATAAAAAGCAAGACCCCGACAAACTCCCAAGACCCAAAAAGAGGAAAGAAATGAACTGCCAAAAAAAATGCATAGTTTCCAGCATAATTTCTAGCACAACTTCCAACAGAGTTTCCATAACAGAAAAAAATAAACTACATCATACTTTGGTAGGCTTCCTCCGCCTCCTTTTGCATTTCTTCCATCTTGTGAATGGACTCCTTTTGCTCTTTCATCTCTTTAGTAATCTCCAGGGCTTTCCTTTTAATGCCTTTTTGGGTTCTTGACCCTGGGCCTGAGCTCCCTGTCTTATCATCAATGGTAATTGTTATATTTTCTAGCAGGCTTCTTTCCAGGTAAGCATATAACACTTTCAGGTTCTGAATAGAAACTTGAAGCCCTACATTACTGTGTTTGAGAATGATACTTATCATGTGCCTGTTGTAGCAGATTTGCTTTTTAATATCTTGCATCTTTTCTTCCACAAGGGTGTTGACTCTAGCAGTGATCTCCTCATCATTTTTTTTGTTTTTAACCTTAATCAATAGGTCCTCCATTTCTTCAAGCTTTGATTTGAAGGGCTCCATAGCTTCTCACATCTCATTTAGGTGTTGCTTCATTGTCTTCATCTCCTCACTGAGCCAGTTCTCCATGCTCGCCCTATGGTCCTCTTTGCTTTTAGGAATTCTTTCATCAATATCAAATCCTACCATTTCAGGATCCATTCTTTGTTTCTACTTATTCCTATTTTCAACCTTCAAGATCAACTGCTCATTTTTTTCCTCATTTCCCTTACCATCATTATTGTCCTCCTTTTCATCTCCCTCTTTTTCTTCTTCATCTATTTCCATCTCTTGGTTCCCAACTTCGTTATCCATGTTCTCATCATCATCTGACATAGGTGTTTCCTCCTCGTTTGTTTGATATTCCTCCTTGCTCAACTGAACATATTTATCCCTAACCATATTCTCATCATTTATCTCTTGAGCTTCTTCTTTGTTCACGGGCATATCCTCCTTTTCCTCTTTCTGAATTTCATCTTCATTACCCTAACTATCTAGGGTTTGGTTGTCAATCTCCTCCTGTCTTTCCAGATTCACCTTCTTTTTGGTTCTTACCCTTTTCTTCAAACACTTTTTTGTTTTCTAGCATAGCTTGCCTAGCATTCCCTTTAGCCCTTTTGGGGATAGGCTCCAAGATTTGATTTCTAGCATATTCTAAGATTAATAGAATAAGCCCTACGTGAAGAACCAGGTTGCTCACTTTTTTCCTATGCTCCATGACACTATTATGCAGCGAGCTCAAAAGATAGAAAGGAAAAGAAACCTTTTTATTGTGCGTAAAATGATTTGCCAGAACAAAATAGAGACAATAAATTTTGGAGTAGCGATCATCCAGGGTGAAATACTTGATCATCACTGTTAAAATATCCGCCTGGTGAGACTTTATTTTTTTTATATCCACATAATCCCCCATCCCTTTGCTCAAAAGGGCTTCTTCTTCTTCATTTTTTGGAAATATTTTGAAGGCTTGAGTCCCAGGCCGCTTGTTGTCCCTATAAAAATTCATGCCTTCACAAGAAAGGCCCATGATTTCTGAGATAACGCTCATTGTCAAAGTAAAGGACTTTCCCCACATGTTTACCTTCTCGTTCTTCCATCCCTGTACAAACTTTTTTGTTATCCCCATATCCCATCCATGAAGCTTCTCCAGATACTAAGAAATGCCACCCTTCTTCAACCTCTTCCAGACTTTCTTCTTATGTTTCCACTTTTTACAATCCATCGGCTCCTCCCTCTTCAGACCACCCCCCATAATGCTCGAAGAGTTTTGAAAATGCAAAAAATGAGAAGTCTAGAATGCAATACACTGAAAGGAAATACGGTTATGATTATTTAGTTTCAAAATGATCATTAGAACCCATAATCCATGCGGAGTCACAATCTTCATTAATCCTACGTCCCTCGACTGATAGCTAACATGACACTTCATCATAAGTGATGGCCTCATCATTAATCATGTTTATTAATCGAGCCTTCAATATGGTTAATCTTATCGTACCTGATAAGACATAAAATCTCCATATTTAGATCCACTTTCCCTCTCCGTGATTGGGTGACGTCAGTTTGAACCCCCACATTAGCTAAGCCATCCGCCGGCTTATTACCTTCCCTAAAAATGTGGGTTATGTGATTTTCTTTAAAAAGGAGCATAATCGATTTGATTTTTTCAATTATGTGGCTAATGGTCCATGAAGCTTCATGATTTCCCTTAATATAGTTTATTATGTTAAGAGAGTCTTCCTCCAACCAAAAATTAGAAAAACTCATATCTCTAGCCAACATAACAACATGAAGGGCTGCCATTTCTTCGGCAACATGATTAGTCTCAACTCCCAGAGGGGCAGCAACTGGTCCCAGACAATTACCAGCAAAGTCTCTTATAATACCTCCCACTCCAGCTTTTTCTGGATTCCCTTTGGCTGCCCCATCAAAATTACCTTTGACCCAGCCAATCAGAGGAGCTACCCATCTAGTGTTTTCCCTCAAGTTTAAATCCTTGTCTTTCTACTCTTGATAATTCCTGTTAAGAATATCATTTATACTCTAAGTGTTCTTACAGGGGGAGTCTCTAGGAAGCTGACTTTTAAAATTTTCCAGCAAGCTTCTGCAAATACTGTTGGCCACAATTTCATAGGATGAGATTTTTTCTCTGAATATTTTATTGTTTCTTTCCTTCCAGATTCTCCAGGTGAAGTGAGGCAGAACCATCCTCCAAAGGTCTTTGACTTCTTTACCATTAAGGGGGCAGTGCCATTGTTTAACCATATCCTAGAAGTTATTAGGTTTTACCCATTCCAGGTTTTAAAAAATTGAAAACAGAGTTCCAAAATTTACAAGTATAAGTACAATGAATCATAAGATGGTTACAGTTTTCAGCTTCAGAGTATCAAAGAATACATCTGTTAGGCATACTAAATCCCCTTTTGCAAAGATTTTTCACTGTTAGAATTTTATTCTGAACAAGGAGCCAAAAGAACATATTAATTTTAGGTATAAGTTTATTATTCCATACCTGATAGCTAATAGGGTGATCTTCCTTGGGGAAGAGAAGGGCAGAAGCAGAAGAGATAGAAAATTTGTCATTAGCCTTTGGACTCCATATCAAAGAGTCATGTTCATTTTCTCTAGCAAACCAAGGTGTAAGATACTTATTGACCAAATTGAGCGAAACATCAAAGGAGCTAAGGTCCACCCATTATCATTGATCCAGTAATCAGAAACCTTCTCTCTAACTATATCTTTACAATCTATAATCGCAAGCTTACATTCCTGCTTCTCACTAAGAGCTTCTTCCTTCAGCCATTTATCAGTCCAGAAGTTTATCTTCCTGTCATTTCCCAGCTTCCATCTTATCCCTTTTCTGATCATGTCCCTTCCTTTCCTAATATTATTCCAAATGTAAGAACCATTGATATCCAAAGGTTTCCTGAGCATTTTCTCCAATGAAGTCAAATGATACTTTCTCTTGATGATGGCATTCCATTCCTTGTCCTCTTTAAAGATTCTCTAGCACTATTTTTCCAGCAAAGCCTTATTAGTATTTTTAATACTTTTGATACCAAGCCCTCCCAACTTCTTAAGTTTACACACCACCTCCCAGGCCACAAGACTTAACCTCTTCTTCTCTACCACTTCTGACCAAAGAAATATTTTGTGATTTTTTTCAATCAAGTTTGCATACTTATGAGGAATTTTAAAGAGACTAAGTGCATAGACTGGAAGATTTTGGAGAGTAGATTTCAGAAGTTAAACTTTTCCAGCTTGACTAAGAGTAGCTCCTTTCCATCCTACTAACTTATTGTGAAAATGGTCAAGGATACCATTCCAAAAGGAATCATTCAGTTTGTGGCAGAGAGGGAGACCCAAATAGGTAGAGGGGAGATTCCATATCTTGCAACCCAAAATGGAAGATATCTTCCTTTATCTTTCTTCGGGAGTATTGCAGAAGAAAAGAGAACTCTTCTCCCAGTTAATAGATTGACCTGAGGCATTTGTGTAAGTATTCAAGGCCTTTTTCATATTCCTTGCTTCCTTAACAAAGGTTTCCCCCATCATAATTGTATCATCCACAAATTGTTCATGGGAGCACTTAAGCAGGGCAGAGGAAGGTTGGAGACCATAAATCTGACCTGACAAGACCATACTATTGATGTATCTCTCAAGGCTTTCCGCCATTATGGAAAAGAGAATGAGGGAGATTGGATCACCTTGTCTGAGGCCTCTTATAGGGTGGAAGAAAATGGAAGAGCCCCCATTAGCAAGCACCGAATAAGTCACTGTTGTCACCAATTGCATTATAATTCTTATGACATCTTTATCAAAGCCAAAAGAACTAAGGATTTTTGACATGAAAGACCAATCCACTCTGTCATAGGCTTTAGACAAGTCCAGCTTCATCAAGAATACCTATTTTTTAGAAGCATGAAGGGAATGAATATTCTCATGCACCACCATAATAGAGTCCAGAATTTGTCTTCCAAGAACAAACCCATTCTATTGAGGAGAGATAAGATTAGGCAATAATCTCAGAAGTCTAGTAGTCATGACCTTCGAGATGATTTTGTATAGGGAGTTGCATAGACTTATAGGTCTAAAGCCATCAACTGTGTTCGCTCCAGGCTTTTTTGGAATGAGAGCTATAAAAGTTGAATTAAGTTCCTTGAGGATATATTTGGTTCTAAAGAATTCTTTAACTGCTGAACAGACATTTTTCCTAGCTATGCACCAAAAATTCTAAAAGAAAAACATCTGAAACCCATCAGGACCTGGAGATTTCTCTCCTTCAAAAGAGAAGATAGCCTTCTTAATTTTTATATCCAAGGGGATATCTTTTAGGAGAACATTAGCAGAATGATCCAGTTTACAAGGAATAGAGGCAAGTAATATTCTTTGGTCTTCTAAGTTAAGATTTTGATCTTTAGATAATAATGTCGCAAAATACCCCATCATTTCTACCCTTATATCTTCTTCTTTGGTTATTTTACCATTACTCGCTGACAAGGAATGAAAATTGTTTATTGCCTTATGTTTAAGAGTAGAGAGATGGAAGAATCTAGTATTCTTATCTCTTCCTTTTAACCAAAGAGATCTGGATCTCTGTCTCCGAAAAGTCTCCTCTTTTGCTATGATATTCTGAAAGTCCGCAAGGACAGCATTCTCTTGAGTTCTCAAATTTTCAGATAATCCAATCCTTTGAATTTCCTCCTGGATATCTTTCAAATCCAATTGGAGTTTTTTTTTGGATTGGAAGATGTCACCATAGATGTTCTTATTCCAATTTTTAACATTAGCCAATTTCTTCACCACTTTGAACATAGTTGTTCCTTCCACCTTAATATTCCACCAATCCCTAATTTTATTTTCTAGGTCAGGATGGTCTAGCCACATCTTCTCAAATCTAAAGGGAGTGTTTCTTTTGCCTGTGAAAGGAAGAACATTAAAGGAAATAGGGAAATTATCCGAACCAATTCTAGTAAGGAAAGAAAGGGCACAAGAAAACTTAGTATACCAATCTAGATTAATCAACACCCTATCCAGCTTGACTTGAATGAGATCAGCTCCCACCCTACAATTAGACCAAGTATAGTTGATCCCTTCCAGATCAACATCCAGCAGTCCTTCATTGATAATAAAGTCCATCAAATCAACTCTACTTTCGACCTGAGTTAAATTTCTTCCCTTTTTATCTTCCTTCTTTAAAGGGGTATTAAAGTCTCCCATTATGAGAAATTTGTTATCCTGACTTACTTCCATCTGATCGTGCAATTTATTCCAAAGCTTAGGTCTACCAATTTTTGTGTCGAAAGCATAAACATTGATTAATGTCCAAGAGAAGTTATCCTTTAAACTCTGAAATTTGGCAGCAATGAAGTTTTTATCCTTTTTTAGGAGCTGACAGTCAAAACAAGATTGGTTCCAAAAGATTGTCAATCCTCCAGAAGCCCCTTCAGAACTACTACCAAAACAATTCCCATTTTTTAACAGCTTCAAGTTCTCTATTTTATCTTTACTCATTTTAGTTTATTGGATCAAAAGAATATCAGGCTTTGAGTCTCTTACTAAGTTCCTAACAACATCTTGCTTGTGAGGACCATTGATTCCTCGAATGTTCCATGAAATAATCTTCATTTAAGGTTTGGAGAACAAACCTGATGGATAGTGAGTTGTTTTCCATCAGCAATATTCTATTTTTCTTCCTCTTCCCTTTGAGTTTTCTCATATTTTCTGCCTTTGTCTATTTTTGGAGTTCCTATTTCTGTGTTCTGATGTCTTGTCAAGACTCCTGGCTTTTGGCCTCTTGCCTTTTTACTCAATTTTCCCATTGAAGAGCTCTCAGCTTTCTTTCCTGAGCTAGGGTTCAATTCAAAAGAGAGGTGGTTTCTTTTAGGGGATTTTGGGCCTTTTTTACCTGATCCCTTCTTTGAGTGTCCAACAGTTGACCAAGATTTTTCCTCTGCTTCTTCCTCCATCTTCTTCTATTTCTCATTCTGGTTTTGAACTACTGAGGAATCTATTTTCCTTCCCCTTATTGGGTCTGTTTCCTTCTCCTATTTTTCCTCTAACCATTGTTTTCTAGATTTATCATAGACTCCTCATCTTAAGGGTACCTTTCTTTCTCTTCTCCTTTAGAAGGAGTCACATTTTATTCTATCCTTGAATCATTTTGTTTGGTTTCAACTATGAAAAATTCCCCTCTTTCTTCTACTATTATTTTCTTTCTTATGAACTTGGTATTCCTATCTTCGGGAACTTGCATCACCAATGCTTGGACAGCTTCCCCTTCTTGCTCCTGCTAATTTTTCTCATTTATTTTTTCGTTCATGTTTTCTTCTATCTGATCCTTATTTCCTTCCAGCATGTTCAGGATGACCTTTGTTTGCTCTATTTTTATTTTCCATTCCATTCTCTGACCTTTGATTTGATCCTGGTCCTTCTTCTTTTCCTTTTGGGTCTTCTGGGGGCAATGTTTGGCCCAATGACCAGCTTTCTTACATATGAAACATGCAAAAAGCATCGATTCATATTCAATCTCTTGGTTCCATATCCCTAGTTTGGATTTCAAGGATATTAGCTGAGGAAGATCAACATTCTGGTGAATATTTACACAAATCCTTGCGTAAACTTGTCTTGTTCTAGCTTCTGTCATAGGATCTATAGATAAAATCTCCCCAAATGATCCTGCAATAGCTATTATAATATCTTCATGTCAATATTCCAAAGGCATCCCAGGAAGATGAATCCAAACTGGGGCTGCAGTAAATAAACTATCATTATAGTCAAGGCTAGTTGTCCTTTTTTGCAGAGATAGGGATGATTTTCCCATCATCCAGGGACCCCCACATAGAAATTTTGAAAGGCCTTCCCCATTTGAAAAAACAAAGGAGAAAAAATCTTTAGTCATAGCCGCTACCTCAACTTGACCTTTCAGCCTCCATTTTTTGTCCACAAAGGATCTAACAAGATCTATATTTGGTCTAGGACCCAAAAATTTGCCTACCAGAGTAGAAGCATGATAGAAACCGTATGGTCAACTCACTAATCATTTTCTGCTATTATTTTCTTGCTTATGAACTCGGTCCACTTGTTATTTTATTGCTATTATTTTCTTGCTTATAAACCGTATGGTCCATCAAAATAGAATGGAAGTGGTGATTCTATCAGTTAGTGGACCACTGTCATTCTATTTTGATAGAATGCTAGCTTGAAGATCTTGTGAGGTTCGAGATGTGAACCATTGTTTCCTGATAACACATTTGACATTGAACATAGTTCTTTAGCATAGTAAACTATTATAAGGAATTATGTTATAAAAATTCAAGGCATGAAATTTTATAACTGTACATATATTTTATGAGTATAACTGTACAATAGAAGAACACCTACATGCCTTGGTTTAATTTGTGTTCATTTCATGGAAAGATACATGTAAAGGAAAAGAAATTTCTGCATCTAAAGATTACATGTATATATATATATGCCAAATAACTTGTATATACTATACAAGGAAAGGAACTGAAAGATAAAAACATCTGGGCTCACACAGACCGTGAGCATAGACAACTTTCAGAAGAATATACAAGAGTACATGCATACATAAGAGGATGAACATAAATAATAAGTGTACTAGATATTGCCTAAAGTGATGAATTTCTGACTCGGGTATGAATCCAGTGTGCTCCTATGTGATCCAAAACCTGCAAATAAAAGAGAGATGGGGTTTAGATCAAAAATATCTAAGCAATGAATGGCATCCTATTACTAGTGATCCTCATATACAATTATGCATCTGCATAGTCAAGCCATACACTTCTGAAAGAAAAACCATGCTACAGGATATGTGCACTCATAAGAATGCTGTAGAAAGGAAAGAAGATACCATGTTTTTCCTCATGAAATGATCATAAACGGGATAGGTTAGTTTAAAATGGAGAAAGTATACAAACACACCAATTTAATCCCAAAACATCATATAATTGGAATTAATCACATCTCACAAATGTATAGATTATACTACATACCATTGTATTATATATATAAAGTATCATTATGAGTTTATATCATATATTTAATCTTAATAAAATCTTATAAAACAACATAAAACTAACCCAAAATACTTTTTACCAAAAGGAGTAAATATGCAAGTGCCTCAAGCATATGAAAGTTTGTAAGGCACACAAGAAGTTGTTTTGATGATATTTGTAGAAATGGGGTGAGGCCTACCAATTGGAATATCATGTTGATGTATTAGAGGTATAGGAGGATGTACAAGCTTGAACCAGACACAAGTCAGTAACCAGATTGATGCTATCAGAGGTTGGGATAATGGTGCAAGAACTGTATGGTAATAGCAACGATACCCTAGCTCTCAAATCTCGTGGGTTATCAAGCATTCCAAATGCAAAGATGTAAGCAATGCCTGTATTAAACAGTGAGCTCATAAACAATGCATGATGCCCTAGCTTGCAGCCCACGAGCCATCAAGACATTTCCTCATGAAATGATCATAAACAGGGAGTACCACATAGTGAATATCAACATTAAAACAAATAAAGAGAGATCAAACACTTCACACAATGCCTTGAAGGTAATAGAAATGATGCTCTAGCTCTCAAAGCTCTCGGATCATCAAGCATTCCAAATGCAAAGATGTAAACAATGTGAGTATTAAACAATGAGCTCATAAATAATGCATGATACCCTAGCTTGCAACCCGCCAGCCATCAAGACATTTCCTCATGAAATGATCATAAACGAGGAGTACCACATGGTGAATATCTACAACAAAACAAATAAAGAGAGATCAAACACTTCACACAATGCCTTGAAGGTAATAGCAACGATGCTCTAGCTCTCAAAGCTCGCAGGTCATCAAGCATTCCAAACGCAAAGATGTAAACAATGCCAATATTAACATTCATATTGTGACATTAAATCAACAAATGCCATCAAAATTAAATTGAGTTAATGAGAAGACAAGCTCGAATGCCTACCTCAAGTCATGGCTGCCATATGATTGGTCGGTGCTCTGTTTGTTATATATATATATATATATGATGTTATTGTTGTCATTGCATGCTTGTTGTTGTTGTGTATATGGAGTTTCCTAATATTAACATTTCTAGCAAGCTCAAAACCCTAAACAAAGCATATGCTTCAGCTAGATTATTGGTCCCATCGGGTAAAGAAATGCATTTAAATGCTAAAACTATACCCCTATGATTGCGAAGACCCATACCACATCCAAACTTGTCAGGGTTTCCTCATGCAGAGCCATCAAAATTTAACTTTAAAGAATGATTATCAAGAGGAATCCATCTAACTTTTGAATGATCTCCCTTCTATTTTCTGCTATTTGGGATCATAAATGGAGAGGTGTGAATCAGATTCAATGACTTAAGAAAATTAGGATCCCAATTTGTGAAGTTGTAATTACAAATTTTATCTTTAACATGTGAATTAACCACCTCTGAAATGGATTGCTCCAGTTTTTTTTATAACAACTTCCACTTGTGAAGCATAATTTCTAAAGATTCTCTTGTTATGTTCCCATTAAATAACCCAAATAATTATAGCTTGTGCATGTAAGGAAACTCAGGTGCGGAAACAGCTTCCTACGCTAATCTCTATAGGAAAGTATTATGCAAATTCTTTTAAATCCTTACAACTGAATAGATTCGTTAACTACTTTAACAAAGATATTGCAATCACATACCATGCATACAGAAAACAGAGAATGACACAATGATATACCCTGGGGAAAACCTTTCGGTAAAAAACCCCAGCACTCCAAAACCTGCACAATGTATTGATCAAAAACTATTACAGTAACAATACACTTGCAATGCAAGTTCTTTCAGAAGATTT
>MU218084.1:180099-204634 GCA_018584345.1 Thuja plicata | reverse complement strand
GGAAGAACACTTATATGGGTTTACCCACATAAGGACAATGGTTTCATTCATCTTTCTTTCAAGTGCTCTTGGGTACTTTCCTTGGCCTCTAGGCTTGGGCATCCTATAGGGGTTGAACCAAAATTACCAAGGCAGTAAGGACACATAGAAAAATAGGTTTGGGGACTTTTAGACTTATGTTCAATCCCTAGTAATGGCTCTTGTTACCATATTTTTCATGCCCATTCCAATTTGGTAACCTAATTACTATATGAGTGACTACAGTACCCTAGTTTGCATTATTAGATGATCTTGTTTAATTTGTGTTCATTTCATAAAAAGATACATGTAAAGAAAAAGAAATTTCTGCATCTAAAGATTACATATATATATGCCAAATAACTTGTATATACTATACAAGGAAAGAAAATGAAAGATAAAATCATCTGGGCTCACACAGGTCGTGAGCATAGCCAACTTTTAGAAGAATATGAAAGATTGTAGGCATACATAAGAGGATTAACATAAATAATAAGGGTACCAGACATTGCTTGAAGTGATGAATTTTTGACCCGGGTATGAATCCATTGTGCTCCTATATGATCTAGAACCTGCAAAGAAAAGAGAGATGGGGTTAGATCAAAAAGATTTAAGAAATGAATGGCATCCTATTACTAATCCTCATCTACAATTATGCATGTGCATAGTCAAGCCATACACTTCTGAAAGAAAAACCATGCTACAGGACATGTGCACTTAGAAGAATGTTGCAGAAAGGAAAGAAGATACCATGTTTTTCCTCATGAAATGATCATAAACAATGCATGATGCCCTAGCCTATAGCCCGCGAGCCATCAAGACATTTCCTCATGAAATGATCATAAATGGGGAGTAGCACATAATGAATATCAACAGCAAAACAAATAAAGAGAGATCAAACACTTCACACAATGCCTTGAAGGTAATAGCAACGATGCCCTAGCTCTCAAAGCTCACGGGTCATTAAGCATTTCAAATGCAAAGATGTAAAAAATGCCAGTATTAAACAGTGAGCTCGTAAAAAATGCATGATGCCCTAGCTTGCAGCCTGCGAGCTATCAAGACATTTCCTCATGAAATGATCATAAACAGGAAGTACCACATAGTGAATATCAACATCAAAACAAATAAAAAGAGATCAAACACTTCACACAATCCCTTGAAGGTAATAGCGATGATGCCCTAGCTCTCAAAGCTCGCAGGTCATCAAGCATTCCAAATGCAAAGATGTAAACAATGCCAGTATTAAACAAGGAGCTCATAAACAATGCATGACGCCCTAGCTTGCAGCCCACGAGCCATCAAGACATTTCCTCATGAAATGATATGAAATGATCATAAACAGGGAGTACCACATAGTGAATATCAACAGCAAAACAAATAAAGAGAGATCAAACACTTCACACAATGCCTTGAAGGTAATAGCAACGATGCCCTAGCTCTCAAAGCTCATTGGTCATCAAGCATTCCAAATGCAAAGATATAAACAATGCTAGTATTAACATTCATATTGTGTCATTAAATCAACAAATGTCATCAAAATGAAATTGAGTACGTTAATGAGAAGACAAAGATCGAATGCCTACCTCAAGTGATGGTTTCCATATGCCAAGCGATGAATCGAGCTCGAGCTTCAGAACAGAAGAGCCCTTGTCGCGCACGCAGCTTGATCACGAAAATTAGAAATGAGGCTTTCTTTTTCTTTTTTTTGTTTATAATCACACGGGTTTTGCAATTATGATGGTACCGTCGCTATTACGACAGCATTTGGGGCACTTGGAAAAAAAAAAAAAAAATCACACACAAATGGTAGTGTCGTTGCAAATTGGCGTCAAAATTTGACCCTAAATGTTGTAGTGTGTATTGTCTGAATTCATGATTGTACAGCTTCTTCGTTTACATCACGCTCTATCTCGAGGTGTTGCGACTGTACAGTGTAATGACCATTGTTGCGGTTGAAAAGGACGTATGATGAGATCTATTTTTATCGTAAGAACGTATGACAATGTCCATATGACACCGTATGGTCATTTTCCATAAAGCTTTCTTTCTCCTTTTCGATCATACGACCACGTACGGTAACAGGTCGTATAGTCACTTTTTCTCTCTAAATCTGTACAACTCCTACTTGGTACAGTGCTGCATTTTCCTATCTCCTCATACAATAATCTTGTCTTCCTGATGTACGCTCCCCACTCCATGTCGTATGTCATTTATGGGCTCTTGAATGCCCTCCTCTCTCTTGGTCGTACGGTCAAGTTGGCTTCCTGTCGTCATATGTGCTGCATGGACTGTATTCTTTGTGGCTTCTATACTTTCTGTATGGCTTGGAATTCCCCTTTTTCAATTTTCTTTCCTGTCTTCAATTGCTTTGATATCTCATTTTTCCTTCCTTTCTCCTGTATGGATAACCCCTGTGGCCTCTACCATAGGGCTATTTTTCCTCTCGCTTGTACATTTATTCCTTCTTCCTCCTAGCTCTACTCAATCCGTACATCGTACAACCCCTTCTGCATCCGTACAGACTGTACGATTTTTGCTTCTTACTTTGTTTGTACAAAGATCTGCCAACCTGCCTTCTCTCGTCTACACAGTATGCTAGTGTTTGTCTGTACGGCCCATTTCCTTCCCGATGTGCGTACGATATGCTCCCAACTGTCTTTTATTCCAAATAGTTTGGTCATGAGTTGAAGGTTTCCTGCAAGTTAGGCTTTTTCCAAATGCTTTGGTCTGCAATCGATGGTCTCTTCCAGAAGCTCTAACATGTTAGAGCCTAGATGGAGAACTTCATAATCCTCCATCTGCCAGTGGAACAATCTATTTAGTGAACTCATTTCATCTTCCAAACAATCCTCAAGTCTCAGAACTCCCTCATCATTTGATTTGATCCCTTTTTCTTTGCCCAACTGTCCTCCTTTGGACTCGGAGTCCGATGCTAGTTCCTCACTTACAGCCTGATTCCACAGGTCGATGAAATATTTATTTCCATCACTCTCGATGGAAAGGATTTTCTTCTTCCAATTTTGGTTGATCTTCGTTGTGATGAGCCAGCCCCTGCCGAGGAGGGTGTCATACCCCTTCCTTTCGAGGGTGATGACAAAAAAATATAGAAATAACTGTTGGGTTCCAATAACAACCTTCTTCTCCATGAGTGTCCCGATTGGTTTTATACCATGCTAGTCATCGCCTACCAAGTGGAAGGTTGGCGGCCAGAGTGCAGGCTTACCAAGAGCCTTCCATGTTTCTTTTGGCAATACATTTACACTAGATCCTCCATCTACAATAATGTTGGTCAGCGTACATCCCATGATTTCCATTTCCACCACTATGGGTGTCCGTCTGACACCCACTGCTAACAGCATAGGATTCGTGGCACCATTCAAGGTGACGGTGTCCTTGTCTTTTTTTCCTATCTCATTTGTCCCGTGTTTTCCAATGTCCTAAATCACTTATGTTAGTGATTTCCACCTTCAGTCGTGGTAGCATCTCCAGTAGGTCTTCCACTCGTACTGGGACCGTCACCTGTAACATCTATTGTATGATGTTGGCTTGTGATGCTAACCATATAGGAGTACCATGTGTTTGCCTCCGTTCTTCCTCCATTGCTAGTTTTGTCTCCATTCTGGCTTCCTTCAATCTTTATTTCTTTGTACGTGGATCAGGGTACATGAATTTTTTTGTCTGGGACCTTGTGATTTCCAGGACCTCCTCCTCAAATCCTATGATTTTTATCATATTTACCCCCTTCCCCTTAGGGCAATCAGCATCCTCGTGGCTACCAGGACCACACCATTTGCATAGCATTCTTCCTCCGCCTTGACCACTGTCGGTTTGATAGTCCCGTACAAAGTGGCTCCACTCGTTACATTTGTGGCATTGTATCATTGGCCGCCCTTCGCGTCATACTAGATGCGGCTTCTTGGTGTTTTATTGTTTCTATTATTATTACTTCCTCGTTGGTTGTTGCGGTAACCTTCTGGCAAGGCATTTGTGTTTCTTGGAGGTGTAACAAGTGGAGTTGATTATTCTCCTTGGATAAAGAGCACTCCTTGCCTTCAAATTGTATGGGCCTTCCTTGATGGGGTGCCCAAGTACCTGGAAGATGTCACAAAATGCCTTCTCTAGATAGTTACTTCTGGTATGGCCTTCCAGCTTGTAGTTTATACACCAAAGTTCCTTGCAATATTTTGTCTTCTCCTTTTCAGCCCTCATTTCCTTATTATTCTCATCACGTCTTTTCTTAGTGCGTGTATAGTTTTGGATTCTCCCTCGTTGTCTCCATCTGTGATATCATTTTCACTCATCTTCTTCTTACCTATGGATGTCTTGTTTTCAATTTCAATATCCATCGCATGGTTGTAGGCGTCGGTGTACGAGGATGGTGGCACCACTTTCATCTTCCTCCATAGGGATGGAGTTAGTCCCTCAATGAACCATAATTTTTTCAAACCGTCCATTGACTAGTTTTCAATTTTACCAATGAGTTCCTTTAGCCTACAATGGTAAGCTCGTACTATTTCATTTTTTCCCTATCGCGTATTGTAAATTTCTACCACTACATCATCATCATGGAGAAACCTGAACTCATCCTCGAATGTTTTTTTCAGGTCATCCCATGTTGTCTTGCCCCCTACTGGCAGGTCCATGTACCAATTAATTGCAATCCCTCATAGGGTGGCAGGAAAATCCTTCAACAAATAGTCATGGTCATCCTGGCCATTTTCTTCCCATATCGTTACACATGTTTTACAGTGGCGGGATGGATCCTTTGATCTGTCCCACTAAACTTGGG
Source organism: Thuja plicata (assembly GCA_018584345.1). Classification (NCBI taxonomy): domain Eukaryota; kingdom Viridiplantae; phylum Streptophyta; class Pinopsida; order Cupressales; family Cupressaceae; genus Thuja; species Thuja plicata. Next base: position 199,824 of record MU218084.1, on the reverse strand, counting down.
CAGTTTTTGTTTCTCTGAGGGGTTTTCCATTTTCCACGTACGGTGGGCACCTTACATGTTATTAGATGTAGGTGGGTTGGTTCCTCCTTCGCGTCCCTGTACATCTTCTGTACCTTTGACTACGTGCGAGTCTTCTACCCCTTCACCTTTGTCGTTGACATCTTGGTTTCCTCCTTCGTAGTGGTACCGATACTCTCTTCTCCCCGGATTCTCTAGTTGTGTTCTCCCTATTCTTGATCCCTCCGAGATAACAAGATTTTTTATGCCCCGCAAGGTACTCTCAAATAAATCTACTACCTCTCCTTTGACATTTCCCTCTTAGCTATTGTCCTCTTTGGAATGTATGGATAGTTCAGTTGGTACCGAGTCACCGCCTTCCCAACTATCGATGTTAGGTCCTTCATGCACCCAAGAATTGCTTGGGAGTGGGTGTTGTAGTCGTTGGCATCTCTCAGCTTTCTCCTAGATGCGCAGAGACCTTCGTACGGTAGTTTGGTTTCCTTCTCTCCTTTTGTCTCTGCCTTTGTGTGTTGCCTTTTGTCCTTGCTTGGTAGGTTGGTCATTAATTGTTAGAGTTAACAATCTCAAAAGACTACCCGGAAGATCATACATAGGACCGCTCACCGTGAGTTTGGCGTGTACCATACCAGTCGAGACCGCTCTCTCCTGAGCCTCCCATTGTACATATTGTCAACCGACATGTCTCACACGTGAACCAAGTTGTGTTAACTGGTCTTCTCTGTTTAATTCAGTGTTGTCTTCTCCGTCACTATCAGCTACCAAGACTTGTCGGTCATAGGTATGACCCATTATGCCGCCATCCCACCAATCCTTCTTCCCTTGACCGCCAGGTTCAAAATTTAGGCAACGACGCCAAAATATAAGATGCCTAACTGGAGATGGATTGTACAACATATATAGATTCAACAGGATTGCATATTACCGGAGATAAATGAAATACAAGAATAACATAGAATCACATTGCACCATAAATGACATAATGATATATCTTTCATAGCATAATCATTCCAACATTAACACACCTTCACTTGTTCTGGACTCCCTACAAATAGACACAACACGGTTGGTTAAGTCTCCAACCATCACCAACTGACAACACAACTGACACCCCTTCATAACAATGTTTTATTTAATGAACCCAAAGTCTTATTTAACTATTCCTTGTGTAATTGCTACCAACAGTTGTGTCACAATGTGACGGTTGGGATGATGAATTAGCAGCAACACTCAGAGTTGTGGAAGGTACTTCTCCAAACATGGATGCCTAGAAGAAAGGTACTCTAGCAGACTGAAGCGTTGGTTGTCACAATTGTGTCCAAGGTGAATATTTTGGGCCCAGAGGAGCATTGGCATGGGTAGGGTAGGTATAATTCAAGGGCGAGGTTGTAGACCTTCGCCAGGGTGTCTCTTTCATTCGCAATGGTAGTCCTCTAGAGGAGGGTTGTGAAAAAAGGATCCAGAGCATTGAGATAAGTCTGGATAGCCACTTTGATATATGGAATGAAGGGACCCGTACACCATTTTAGGGTTGTCTAAAATCAGTGGTTGAAAGTTGTCAGAGCTTCATTGGGTTCTTTCTTGATGGAAACAAACTCATTGTAGGACCAAGTGGGGTCCACATAGACAATGAATGCTACCAAGAAGGCTTCTTCCATGTCCTACCAACTATTGATGGAGCTGGCGAGCAAGTTCAAATACAAGTTTAATTCACTTTACCTGAGGGAATGCGGGAATATCGTGCTCACTACATCTTCGTGTTGGATATGATGCATATTCATGGCATCCTTGTAGGCTTGCAAATGCTCTTCCACAGTTTGGGGACCTAGGTGCTCATATTTTGGGCAGATCTTCTCCGGATGTGGAGGAAGATCATTAAGGGCATTAGGGAATTGTCCCATTTGGGAGCCAGTGTTGTTAAAGTACACAACCATTGAGACTATTAGACTTGGAAGAATAGTGTTGGTCGCTGGGGTGGGTTAGGGAATCGGGGCACTCTGAGAATTTGTAAGCCCCAACAAGCGATTTAGGGGTTACTTCTTCTAGTAAGTCCTTTTTTCCTCGAACCGAGGGTCCAAGTTTGGAAACCTCTTCAGGTTTTGGGTTCAACCGAAGTATTCTTTCAAAACGCAAAGGTGAGAATGACCCTAACCTATGGAAAGTTTGGTCTCTAAAACTGCTGCTTAGGGAACCTTCAGGAGTTGTGGTATCAAAGTGTTATGGGGAGGGTGATCTCATGTCCTCCTTCTAGTGCCAGTTTTGGTTGATAAGACTTTGTGATGACCTCACCAACAGGGAGAGATTTGTCACCAGGTACCAGGGTACCATCCAAATTCACCTAAAGAGGTTTACCAGAGAGGAGACTCTCCTAGCCTCAAAGCACCTAGAAGTCGGGTCACGATGGCGCGGGAATAATTTAGTTGGGTAGGCGATTGTTTATATCGAGGGGTTAGTTGGTTTTAACTCATCAACCTTTTGGGAACTTTGACAGACATGAGGTTTCTTGCAAGAACATTTAGTTTGACAGAGAAAATATGAAAAAGCCAGGTCGAGGTTAGGACAAGCACCTGTCTATAGTCATATTGTAAATTTCTAAAAAACATCAACAAAACTCCAAATAAAGGACTAACACTAAATACTGATTATATATATGATTATCAATCCAACATACATCAGTAGCAGAGTAAATTATTTTATCTAATTAATAAAACTGGAGAAAATGACATAAGGAAGCATGCAACATAAAAAACATTCGCTAATTCAAGAATTAGAAACAACACGAAGTGTGGTTTCAAGAGAGGTTTCTCATTCCTTCATTAACTTCATTAACCCAGTATCACTGGTGTTTACATCCATGGCTCCAAGGGAGCATCAATCTACCAATACTGAACATAATAACTAAGTCTAAGAGAAGTAAAGCAGTAATCCCTATGGACAGCAAAACTGTCAATTTTGCCAACCCTTGAAATGGAGTCGAACTTATTATTTATAGACAAGACTATCTACCTCAGGGCTCCAACCTACACAACCTACTTATATACATTAAATTATAATATCTAGAGTCGGTATTACCTATGTTGTCACAATCACCCTACTATATACAATCACTTGAGAAGACAGGAGAAGAAAGATGGAAGGAGAAGGGTCCGAGAAATTTTTCGTTGGGAAGATTGTCCTCATACTTGCAAACGTGATGGTACATCTCAAATGACTTAGGCCATACGCCTCATAAATGCATTTTTGGCTCTCGGTCTTTGAGTACCATTCCTGTACACCATGTATTAAATGTTGGAGTGGCACCTTGGGAACTGGAAGACGTCTGTAATAAACTTTCCCTCATTTGTCACCGTCAGGCCGCAAAATATAGACTCCTCCTCTAACAACAAATCTTAGACAGTGATCGGTCAGCTCCGGAGAAGCCAACAATGCGGATCACCATAAAGACTACAAAATTGGAAGCTGGAATTTTAGGCACAGGGAGCTTGCGCTCAATGAATAAAAACCATGCTGACCAAATCTTTCCAAGGAGGGAGATTCCCGGAGTCATGAAAACTTATTGATCTTTAAACTTATGATAGGCCTCCAAAATCTAAAGTACACTCTCCTCCTCCACGTCCTCCAAGAAATCCCAGCAGCCGATGGCATTTTTGAGATGATCATTGGCATCTCTGACCTTTGCTTTTAATTCTAAGGCGACCCTAGCGGCATGGTGGGACTTGAGCACTATCTGGGAGATTCGCACCAATATGGTGCTATCAAAATCTTTGGAGGGCCAGAGTTGTGCCTTGGCCACTTCATCAAATTTACTAAGCATGGTATTGATGGGAGTATAAGTCTCGTGGTTAAGTGGATCAGTCGAAGTAATCTCTTTGATAAATAGACAATGCTGGTCCGTGGAGGCCCGGTCCGAAAAAGGTGCTCCTCCAAGATCCTTACTAGTCGCTTGCTCACCTTGATTTTGAACGCAAGTCTAGAGTACTGGGTCTTGGGGAGCCCATATGGCTCATCCCGTAGGATGTGCGTCTCTACCACACCTTCCTCCTCGAGATTCAAAATATCTCCCAAGTCATCCTTCCACCCCTCATACTTTTCAGTTTCCTCTTGACACTAGGGAATGATGACCTTCAGCTGATTTGCGATGTCTTGTGCTTGGAAGAAATTGGGGAGGGTCTCAAACATGAAGCTCATTATCGATCCAATATGTTTGGCCATCCATTCATCGAAAGCAAGTGCTTTTGTTTTCATTGTCCTCAGCGCATCTATATCACCATGCGGGAGTGGTGTTACGGACGTGGATGGTCCAGATGTTATGGAGGAGAGGGGTTGTGTCAACTTTGTCAAGAGCCTGAGGAGATTTTTATTCCTTTTTTTCAGCTCCTTCACCTTCTAGGATTGTTTCTCATATCGGGTGTCAATGGCTCAATTTTCCTCATCTAAGAGATCTGGCTCTCCTTTTCGGTCCCTTTTTCCAAGAGGGACTTCTGTAATTGTATAATCCTCGGTAGCTACCTCGGATTCCTCTTTATCTTTTAGTGGGGCCACCATGTTCCTATATGGATCCCTTCAAGTAGTATGGATGGTATGAGCTATTTTGGGCTTCTTTGTTGTCTAGCCTTCAGCCAACATCTCGGCTAGTGACAATGGGGCCACTATCGCTGTCAGAGCTTTCTTTCTCTGAGATTCCACTAACCATTATGGCGGTCCCTGTGATCCACTTACCATTACCCCCAAACCTAAAGCATCCTCGAGGTTCTGTTCATGCTCCTCCATTGTTATATCTTGGTCTATGTTATCGGGACTGTTACCTATATTTTCTTTTCTCACCCCCGCATCATCCTCTAGAACATTTTTGGTTGACGGGTAGAGAGGTGCGGGTTGTTAGTCTGGTTTATTCTGGGCTTCCTATTGATGCTTTGGGATAACCTCACCTCATTGGTTGTTCGGGGGAGGTGATTGTTCTTGAGTTCCTATTGGGGCTTGAAACATAACATCTGGGGGTATGATTGTTCCCGTAGGTCTAGTTTCCCCAGATGCTAGCAGCTGCTCCTCAACCTGTTTATTCTCTTGTTCCTTTTCTTCTTTGGCCTTTCTCTCGGCTTCCCTCTGTTGGAGTTCCTCTTCCTACTCTTGGGCTATCCTTTGTACTTTTGCCCCTATGTCGTCTTCTTGAATAGTACCTACATCTTGTTTCTTGATCTCTTTGACCGCCATTTCTGTCATCGCCTGTAGACTTCCCAAATCAAAAAGTCATCAACATTTGTGTGGGATATCTTTGGGGGATCCTCCAGAGCATTAGCTTTGTCGAAAGAGGAAGAAGAGGGGATTTCCTGGACCTCGGTCACCTCTATGGGCTCTAGACTCGGGTCCCTATTAAGTGGGGATCTATCTACTTTCTGCTTCTTTCTTCTCTAGAGTGGTACTCCGAGGGCCGCGACTATCGCTTCTTCATTGAACTCCTCGCTGAGGACATGCGAAGTAGGGTAGACAAGGAGGAAGATGCACTCAACGGGGAAAGAGTGCCTAGAGGAGTAGCTCCAAGATGAAATGTCACCCCGGAGTTCACATCTTCCAATAAATTCAATAATGTTTGCAACTGTGCACCCAATTGTTCCATCAGGGTGTTCGGAGTGGGGTCCGGCGACTAGGAAGTTCTTTTGACCTTATTTTTTCCCTAAGCTTTGGATTGTTCCACCGCTTGGAATACAGAATCGGTTGCCTCCAAAAACTGATTGTCCAATCGGATACTCTTCGGGCATATCTTCACAAAATATGCATGGTTGTGCTCAATTACACCTCTCATGATGGCCTCCAAAGAAACAATTCCCAAGGTATTCCAATCTACTAGAGGGAGGCTCATCTTGTCAAGCCTCTCTCTTTCTACTCAGGTTCCTCAAGCGACCTGCTATCAAAAAATGTTTGTGAGAAAGTCCGGAGCTCAAGGTGATCCATCATACCTTTCGACATCCTTGAGTAATGTTTATTATGGATGTCAAAATCATCTTGGCAATCTACCCAAAAATATTTTGTGTGCGATGCATGGGGTTTGGATCCCCGAGGCATAACCTTCTCTAGTCGGTTGCACAAGTCATAATCTTGGCGACTGAGTGAAAGTTTAGCCAAGCCCAAGCTACTTAGCTCATTCTTTGCTTCCTAGGCCGCGGCGAGGGAGCAAGTGTATTTAAAGGAGACAGAGATGATCATTTTGGTGGTCATTAGGGCATTCTCCTCGAGAATATGCCTGCAAAATTATAACAAAATAATTATGTCCCTACAATTCTTAGGCAACAGAAGTGGCTTCCCGAAAAAACCCAGTCACCTGAATGTACGTGTGATGTAAAAATAGGATGAAATAACATCCCCATGGGCTTATCATGGTCATGGCTTCGTGAGACATCCTGAACCCTACATCCTTGGTGAGCGTCTTGTTCCCATAGAAAATGAAGATGTCATTTACTCTTCAAAAATTGGGGAAACTTTCATCCCACTAGATCTGGCGAAAGTGATCCCATGGGTTGGCCTCTGTGGTCTCAGTCCCGAGGACACCGACTGTGCTCAATCCTCGGATTCCTGCATGTTGTTGAGATAGGGACCATAGGATGAAGGAAGTCATGTAGAACTTATAGTCCTCCCCGACCTTTCTCATTTGGGCATCCACATGGTTGGAGATGATAGCGGCCTAGTCAAAGTGTGACTTGTTAGTGGTCATACAATATAAAAAATAATACATCCACGGGGAAAACTCTTGGGTGTGTGGTTCCCCAAAGATCCTGCACAAGAATCTGATCCCTACCTAGATTGGATCCTTGAAGTCAAAGAGAGGGATATCGATCCTCATATTCTTATAATCTCAGTACAGGCTCTTTAGTCATTCAACGTTGAGGTGGCGACGGACCTCATCTCCAGCCTCTGTAAATTGGTTCACCGAAGTTTCTCGGTGAGGACAATAGCATCTTGGAAAAACAAAATTTGCCATACTGTGGCAGTGTCATCATGGTCCTAGGAGGTGATGGGCATCGCATAACCCTAGGCATCGGGCGAGGATGTGGCAGCAGCTCGAGTGGCCAGATTGTAATTTTTGGCCATGAGCAATGTCAGCTCCAGCACCTGTACTGAGTGAGGAAAACCAGCTGCTTGAATGATTTTGGATGTCGATAAGTTGACTAATATCGAGTCATTGGCTCATCACTGTTGGTGGATTGCCTAGATGAGGCCTTTCAATTTGACCCAAGTGTCAAAATCTATATCTGTGATCTCTCTCAGGGTTGATTCAATTCGGGATCCCAGAATTATCCCACCTTTCTTATATTTGAGAACTAATAGGAGCCTCTCCAATGCCTTTTCTGCCTTGGACTTCTTAGTAGTAAACATTGAGGTGCTCGAGAGTTTAGGACTTCCCTGAGGTGATCCAGCGATAGCCATCTCTTTTTCACTTTTACTTGGGCCTACAAGACTTGACAACCGTCAATACATATATTAAATATTTTAAGCAAGAATTTTGGGTTCTGGAACTTCGGGAATTATTCTCACCTGCCATCTTGAGAAAGAATACGTTACTTACCATTGAAAATACTAGGTATATTGCCTCCATCACAAGCAAACCGTAAACATATAAAACCTTTTCGGGACCGCGAGGGCCTAGAAAATGATGACTTAAAGAACTAGTGTGGTGGGTGTGTTGGGGATTGCCAAGACACCCAGAGACCAAGGTTCTAGAAAAATGCAGACGTCAGTGGTGGGAAAAGGTGACATCTATACTAAATGACCATCTTGTCGTACCTTAACACGTGTACATCCACTAAGGCAGAGTTATGACAATCAACTAATAGCTGGTATAGCACAAGTGGAATTGAAGGCCACTTGAGAAGGATCTTGAATTCTCGTTCGTGGGAATTAATCTCGTCATTCAGACAGACATGATGGAGAAGAGAGAAAATTACAAATGAGTCGTTGAGCTCGCAAACTCGTCTCTACAATTGACCTAGTTGTTGTGACTTGACAAGGGATCTGCGTTGGCCAAGACAACATGGGACCAATACATTTTCGGTAAGCATGGTCATGAGACCTCAAATAATTTCGAGACAACACCCTTAAGAACCTTCTTGCATGGAACCTACACCGCAAACAACCTGCGAATTTGCATGGCTTCCGTAATGCACCAGGGGTGAAACTAGGTAATTTTACTATACAAAATTCACAGAACTAATGATAACAATATTTGCACATTTTACAAAATTTACAAAACCTCCAAAATTTACAAACTCGCGATGCTTACCAAACCTACCAATAGAACCTAAAATTGTAATATGTACCCAATTTATAACGAAGCGCAAAGCTCCAAACTATACACACTAAAAATACATACGACCTTCCTGCAAGCAGAAGCAGCCACGACGGGTCGCGCTGAGGGAGGAAAGGCCAACAACCAGGCCTGGGAAAAATGTGACACACTCAAAAAAGGGCTAGGCTCGGACGACACAAAAAAAAGGAAATGCCCAGCAATACTAGGAAGGCAAAGCAAAAGCATGCACCAACCAAAAACAAAACAAAATGAAAGAATAGAGTCGAAGAAAGCCTACCTAAAAATATGGAATGCTGTGAAGGGAGGCTCGAACATCATTTACTTTGTCATTGTTTACTCCAAAAGCCTCGAACGCACCTCATACACTAGTTCGTAGTCTGAGATTTTTTAGCTTGGGAAATGCTCTGCTCTATTTCTCAGTTAATTCTTCCAGAGGAAACTTGTTTGTGGTGAATAGTTAAAATGACAGAGTAAATGATCTTTATAATGCCTAAAAAGAGCGCATTAATTATTGATTAGTATTCTACGAAAAAGGAAAATTGTAGAATTATAGACTTTGGGATGTCTAGCAATCACCGCTTCCAAAGAGGACGGGAGTAATGACACCAGAATCCCGGGGTCTGAAAAACACTAGCATCTAGAGAGATGATGCTCCGGGATCCTGATCCTAAAGAAGAACAGAAAGGAAACCAAAAGACAAGGCAAAACCAACAACCCGAAAAAAAAGGAGACCCAACATTTTGTCAACCAAATGTAGAGACGGGTATGCAGGACATAACGGGTTGTGAGATACAATTACTCACATTATGCATCCCAACCTAGTCCACCATTCACCCAATCCTAGATCACTTCAAGTATCCAACTCAAGACCCCTCAATGGTCAATAATCTCTCATTGTCTAACCTTTATTCCACTAAAATCCACACCCTAAGGTCTGCACACACTCAACTTATTCTTCCACACATATTTGATTATGTCACTTGACTATCCTACAATGACAGTGAGGACCTAACTCTGAAACAATCACAAAATAAGTATAAACAAAGTGTCCCTTCCAGTCTAGACACTGAGACTCTTTCAATACTCCCCCCTTAGACTCCTAAGGCTTTGTCCGCTCTTGTCCAACCTAAACTCTTTGGGTATTAAACCCCCAAATGCAAATCAACTAATTCACAACTTAGTATCCTAAACATGATAGTCTTAACAAAGCTCTAGAATTTTACTGTCTAGCCCTACCCTTGGGCACCATGCCTCTTCCAAGACCTTTAACATGTTGTAGACTCTCCCTCCAACACTCCTTCAAGTCTCCAAGACCATAGATTTCATCACTTTTGTGGACAACCCTTCATACTCTGACTATGACAGACATAATCCTTCTCTCTGAGACTGTACAATCACTTCTTTGGCCCAAAAACGTGCCAACTCTACATGGATCACTTCAAACACCATAAGACACTTAAACTACACTATACATTTGCAACTCCACCAGTATTCTACGTTGGATCAACCAGTAGTGGAAATAAATCCATTATTCCTCCTCTCAGTTACCCTAAATGAGGGTTTAAACCAATTTCACCAAAACTCAGAGAAATTTCTTAAATCGATAGCAAATGGAATGATTCCAAAACTAAAAGTCACCTAATTCACACCCCTATTATCCCTAATAATCATTCAAAAGATATGATAACCTTTAAACAGAAAAAATGACAAGTTTTCAAACTATCAGTCTTACTCTAACCAGGAAATTATAGAGAACCATTGTTTTATTCACTTCAAAACTTCATACATCGACTTCTCCTCCTTCTTGGGATTGTTAACAGTGTATTTATTTTTTTCCCAACCATGGGAACTGACCAACTATCTTTACAACTACCCACAAACCGACTAGAACCAGTTAAAACCGATTGTCCCCATATTTATAGCAATTATAAAGGTATTAAAATGTTGTCAAGTTGACAACTTGTCAACTCGACAACTATACATCTAATGACCCCATTACACTCAAGGTGGCCCTTGATTGACCCCAAAAACAAAAAAAAATGTAACAAAACTCTACTTATACCCCTTAAACCCTTACATTAGCCCTTTAGGCCTTATTTTGTCCATATGGCAATATTACATCTTTTTGCACTTTTAGCGCATCCTATTACATTTTTGGCCCTATTGGCCAAATTACATGGATTTAAGACCTTTTAGGTCTCATTTGTATTCAACTCTTCTTGGATCTCCATTAGGGACTCATGGTGACCCCCAATGCTCTAGGTGCTCCTACACCAGTAAGTACTCCTCACAAAGCCATTCTCGTTGAAGCTGATAGTTTTCTTTCAATTACAAATGCGTAGGGAACGAATAAATATGGCATATTTATGTAATTTCTAGGAAGAAACAAAAAGTAATGTAGCAGGACTCAGTGTGGTTGAGAAGTAAATGCACACTCATAGCACGAAAAAAAAGTATTCATAATAAAAACTTGCACAAATCTAGGAAAAATGGCATAAGCCTATAATGATTTTTTGGCCTCTATAGACTGATAGCGTAGACATTACTTCACGTGGAAATTCCCGAGCATGGTTTAACACTTGTCCATTTCCCACATTCGTTGTAGGAAAATTGGGTGGTTGTTGGTTTAAGCGCGTGAGACAAGTTTAAGCGTGTGAGAGTGGTTTAAGCATGTGAGACAGATTTAAGCACGTGAGATGACTCATGATATCATTGGTGACCCCACCTTATTTTTCAAATAACTAGAGCACCTTATACAACATGTAGGGAGTTGATCGAACACATGTACAGATGTTGTACATATTGTTACATCTACACAGTCGAGTCCTACGAAATTAATGTTTGGCTTGCATGCCTCTTTGTGCAAAAAACCTCCCATTACAATTGTTACTCCTATAAGAATTTTGAATCCATTTGAAACACAATGGATGATACGAGGTCGTGTGACTATGAAGAAAGAAATACACCACTTCAACAACAAAAAAGGAGATGGCCACATGTTTAGTTTTGATATTGTTGATAGTGAGAGAACTGAAGTTCACATCACTTGCTTCAATGCAATTGCAGACATCCATTTTCAACATGTTCAAGCTGCAGGGAGTGTATGTACATTATCCCATGGTACCATCAAATATACTAACAAGTTTTACAATAATCTTAATAGTGATATAGAAATCACTTTAACATGTGATTCAAGGCTTGCCCTTTCTGATGATGACCTCTTAATGCCAACACATCAATTCTCTTTCACACCCATTACCGAGATCCTAACTCAGCATACTAATTCTTTTGTTGATTTTTTTGGAATTGTTATATGTGTGGATCCTTCCTCTACAATAAAAAGATAAAGTGATAGATATGTCTACCTCCATTATAAATGCTACTTTGTGAGCATAATTAGCTCAAAAAGAAGGCACACAAATGCAGGACATGTACCATTCGCAAAAGGTGACTGTGCTTGCAATCAGAAATGGTCATGTGTCTAAATATAATGGAAAGGTGGTAAGCACTCTAGCCACTTCCCAATTGTTTATCAACCATAATATTGAAGAAACAAAACAACGACAATCTTGGTTTGCACAAAATGGAAATGATCTTCTCATGCTTGCAACAGACCTTCTAGATGCACCTCTATTTTTACAACAAAAGACTATCTCCAATATCATGGAGGAGCCATTAGCTATGAAAAAACCCCTTCAATGCATTGTTAAAGCAACCGTGGTTTTCATCAAGACAAGAAAAATTTGTTATCAAGCTTGCCTCATTCAGGTTGGGGGGAAGCAATGTAAAAAAAGAATTGAATAGAAAATGAAAGGAAAATGGTTTTGTTCAAAGTGTGTAACTACCTTTCCAGATTGTAGTTATAGATATGGTCTTCAAGTCAAACTTGAAGATCACACAGATGCTCTTTGGCGGAATGTTTTTGACGAAGTTGCAACTAAACTCATTGGCATGCCTGCAAAAGAACTATATCTGCTACAATTCAAACAAAAAGATGAGTCAAGATCTGAGAAGGTTATTAAACATCTACAATACAGTCAATTTATATTCACCCTCTTCAACAGAATAGAAACATATAACAATGTAGCACGGTTGAAATCAACAATTGAATAAATTGATAGGTTTGATTTCACAGATGAAAGCAACTTTTTGTTTCAATAAATTCCTACACTTTGTCTTGCTAACAAAAAATAGCTCCTAGGAAAAGTACTTATTTTTGTTGGATCCTTTGTAATTATTCCATCTTGTGTACTTCGCATCGCCTGCTATCTGTGTACCATCTTTCTATGTACAGGGTTCCAAGACCCCTTCAAAACATTTTTTTTCCCTTACTATAATTATTACTTGTATTTATGGTTGCAATATAAAATCTAATAGGTACACGACTCAATCTGTCAATTATAATGTGAACAACTTTATTTCAGGTTGTCTATATTTTCTATGACACAAACTATTATTTTTTCCTTATGTTGTCCCTTGAGGGATAATTCAATCTGAGTTCTTGCTCGAGGATTTTGACATGTATATTATCGTGCACACTTTATTTCATTGTCAACACCTTAGATATCTACTACCGACTACCATCTATAGAACGGAAGAGGACAACTCTATTGTTAAATACTTTGTAGCCCACAATTTACTATTTTTAGTTAAGCAACTCTAAAAATCTACCTTTTATTTTGATGCTAACGTAGGTAGACTTAGACTTGTGCAATGTTTCTATGTGGAAAGATAATGACCATACATTATGCCTCTTTTATTGAAATCCAGACAATGAACTCAAATGTACAAGATTCTGAAGAACAACTGAACCAAAACTGGACGATTCATATTCAATCTCGTGAAAGAAGTCGTCTGTATTATGCTCTTCATAGAGAAGAAATAAGTGTGTGGTGTGCCATCTAGCGCGTGAACTGTTCCCGCCAAATATTAGGTCACCCACTCCATGCCCGCTTCCAAGCTTCTATAAGTTCCCTGAATCAAATTCCCTCTAACCCCGTTGAAACACATCTCCCTGACCAAAGCCCTCGCAATCCATTTTCAAACATACAAGATTCTGGAACAGCACTGAGTCATCGTAACCCTAGTGAACTTCAATCTCGTAAGAGAAGCTGCATGTATTATGCTCACCATAGAGAAGTAATAAGTGTGTGGTGTACCGTCAACCGCATGCAACAATCCCATCAAACACTAGGTCAGCCATTCCCTTCCCACTTGCAAGCTTCTACAAGTTCTGAGGTTTCCCAACCCTGTACCCCCATTGACACAAATCTTTGTGAACAAATGCGTCAACGTCCGCTTTCGCTTCACGACCTAGATATGAATATGTCCTTTGCATTCTATTAGGCGGATACAACATTTAGAACTAGACTAGATGCGCTATCAAAGTTACACACATGTCATATATGTAAGGAACGCTACCCTGGGATGCATGCTTGTTCTACAGACAATGGTCTCACTTGTAAGCAGTGCGTTGTTGAGAAAGGAGTGCATCGCTTCTCTACAGCTAACAATATGGACCCACTTGAACAACCAAATGTTTTGAAAATTCTTACACAAGTAGAAGAGATGCTCATTGTACGTGTCAGCCCAATATTACAAGTCACTCATGCCCATGGTGGACAATACAAATATAGTGGTCACACAAACAACTTCCCCCAAGATATTAAAATAATTGCGAAATCGTTGCCACATACAATTAAAGAGTTGAATGTATTAATAATCTGCAGACTTAACACACATGTGAAGGCTTATGATTGCTATGTTAGTATAAGTCATGTTCAAAATGCGCTAGCATGCATACAAGATCAAATATGATCCTTACTACAAGGATGTTGAAATCAATGCTTCAGCATTATCACTGCTTCATGATTATACTACAAATGTCTCAGGAATGCTTTGTACACTTCAAAGTGACAATCACAACCCACCATCAACAAACATTGACCTTGGAAGCATGCCGAGTGAAGTTGAAAGTGACATAGAAAATTCTACATCATTTATGGTAAGCCTACCAAACAGGCGACGCGAGTTGCAAATCATTAAAGAATCTTTGAAACTCGAAAATGAAACTGACGCCATTATCAAAAGGTCACACATTAGTTCAGCACCCATTAATGAGTACACTAGTGAGAGATTATTTGACATGGTATTTCCAACTCTTTTCCCAAAAGGAAATGCACTGCCCATGCAACCTCGAGCCAGGGAAGTGCAACTTCATGAAGATGCCTTGCACCTTATGTGATTTCATGATAACAGATTTGGGAAGCACCCATGCTTTCGATACTTCCTCCTTAACCTTATGATGTGCCATCATATCCAATCTCTGGCATCAGTATTCATTAAATGCAAAGTTGAAGACAATATACCAACCACCATTAAAAATCTTCGATCCCACTTGACCAACCTCCCAGAAAATCGTTTGGTTGAAGAACTTATTCATTTTGGTTTTGCCTTACGAGGGACACACCCATACTAGAATAAGTGTCGCACTAATCTAACAACTGTGATCACTCAAATTGGTCCTCCAACATTGTTCTTCACATTAAGTGCAGCTGACACAAAGTGGCCTAATCCCTTGATCGTCAATTTATATCACTAAATGTGGGTCAAAAGTGTTCCACCGCCTCAAACAAACAATCAATGGCAGTGAGATACAACCTACCTACATACAAACCTACTTGCAACACCCAACTCACTTAGAACTACTTACACTAATTGAATTAGCACGATCTTACATGTATGTTGCCAATCGCAAAGGATGCAAATGGCGCTATAGAAAAGAACAAGCGATAGCCCAAGTCTTTCCAATGTTTTATGTCATTCCGAAAGAAGACTCTGATAATTTTGAGGTATTTTGTTAGAGCGAGCTACTTCTATACAAACATTTTCGAGAAATAGATAGAGATATAGGCCTTACCAAAGAAGAGATCATTGTAATTGCAAGCACATGAATACAAAAAAATATAATGTGTGGCATGTTGATCACATTGATCAAATTGAAGATGTCCCAAAAGAGGAAGATGAGAGTGATAGCGGGATGGATAAAAAAGACACTCTACAAACGAATGAGTGGGAACTACTATCTCAAATGGGGCTTGCTAATAGTATCACCTTAAATGAGCTTGACATGTTGGGCAAGTGTGATTTTGACATCGATAACATATGGGACAAACACAATGTTCCTTCACACTTGCATGAAACTACATTTCAATTTGTGCATAGAAACAAGATGTCTCACCAAGATCTTCACCCCCACATCGATCTATACAACCAAGCCTACAGGTTATCGACTCAACAAAAACTGGCACTTTCTCTCATTGCATACCACTCCATTGCTAATTGCTCATCACAACCTTTGTACATGGTCATACAAGGAACATTGGGCACTAGAAAATCATATCTAATTAGTTGCATAAGAAATGCACTTCAAGCTCGGTCATGTGGAATTTTTTATTACACTGTAGGCAGGTTATTTCTAACTATTTAACTTGGCAGGTTGGTGATGGGAGACAGGCTTCCTTTTGGAGGGACTCTTGGAATGGCTATCTGGTGCTTGGTGATAGTGATGGTTACTATGACTTAATGAAGGTATGTTCAGACTTGTGGGGGGATAAAGTTGCTAATTATTTGGAATTGAAATCTACTCATGTAGGACCTCAATGGAGATGGAAGGATGTTAGTCAGCTTGGACTAAATCATTAGCAATCACAAGTTTTAAATAATATTTTTCTCTCAAGGGAAGTGTCTCTCTCTGATAAAACTGATACTCTTATATGGTGTGCTGCTAAAAGTGGGCAATATTCGGTCAAGCTAGGCTATAGCCTTCTTGATGACTCCAATTTACTCTCTGATTGGCCTACAAAGTTGTGATGGCGAAAATATTGTCTTCCAAAAGCTGGAGCCTTTTCTTAGTCAACGGTCAGAGGTAGGATACTTACAAGGGAGCGCAGAAAAAAGTTCAGCTTCATAGGTCCTACAAAGTGTGTTCTATGTGAGAGGGTTGTTGTAGATGTTAATCATTTTCTGGTACAATGTGATTTTGCTAGAGAACATTGGGATATGTTGAAATTTAAATTGGGATGGTTGGGTCTGCTTCGAAAAACAGTGAAGGAGCTTTTTTTGGGTTGGCTGATGGCAAAATGTAATTCTATTTTATCCAAGGTCTGTCAAATTAGTTCGTCAATTGTTGTATGGGAACTATGGAAGGAACGCAACAGGAGGATCTTTGAAGATAAGAGAGAATCTATTAAAAGGATTAAGGCTAGGATTAACTTCTCTATTGAGGAGGTCTTGGGGGCTTCAACCTTTTCTCTCAATTCTTCTACTCCTTACACTTCTGAGGACAAAAGAATTTATGGGGAATGGCTTTCTACCAAGGTTTAGCTCAGAAACTCTAGTAAACTAATGGGGAAGCCAAAGACAGGTATGGACAAAATTATATGGGAGACTCCGGAATGGGGATGGGTTAAGATAAATTTTGATGGCGCTGCCAAGGGAAACTCGGGTCCTTCAGGTGGTGGTGTGATTGTGAGAGATTGTTTGGGCAACACTTTGGCATATGCAGCACAAAAATTTAAAGATGGAACGAATAATATGGCTGAAGCAAAAGCAGTATTTTTGGCTTTGAATATTGGCTTAAAGCTAAATATAAGGAAAATTCATTTGCAAGGAGATTCACTAATTATTATCCAAGCTATTAAGAAAGGAGCTTCACAAGCGTGGCACATACAAGGGTATATACATACTATTTCAAATTTTCTTTCTAAATTTTATGCTTTTAGGATTAGTCATGTCAAAAGGGAAGGAAATTGTGAAGCTGACATTTTGTCAAAATGGGTAGTATCATTTGAGAATATGGATGAAATAAGATGGGAGAATTTTTATATGGTACCTTTAGAATTTTTGGAGTAAGATTTCATAGTTATGTAATGTGGCTTCGCACGCAAGCTAAGCGATAGCTTTTTGTGATCTCTTCGATAACCTCCTGCCCGTGTGTCCTTTGATGATGGTATAATAAATTGTGCTTTATGCGGTTTGTGTGAAAGATGATGGCTTTGAGCCTCAGATGTCCTCCCATTAATTACCTTATGATGGGATTTGCTTATTAAAGCGGTCATTTAGTCATTTGTGTCGAGTGATAATTGCAGGTTGTGTGGAAGCAAAGAATTAGGTTTATTTTTGAAAGCTACGAGCCAACTGGTTTCTTTGGCTTAGCGTGGTGAATTTAGGTGATAAAATGGAAGCAACTTTCTCTGTTGACACATGGAAACAACAGAAATCCTTCAAAGGTCCGGTGAAAATGGAAAGAATGCGAGGATTGGTTAAAATAAAAAATGAGAAGATTGTGAATGGGGTTTGTGATGTTCTGGGACCTTTCTTCATGAACCAGAAGGGTAAATGGAGAATCAATCTGGACATAATTTCAATGTTGATGGCATGGGGACTAGAAATTGGGAGAGAATGTTCAGAGATAAAATGGATGGTGACCTGCCTGTTTGAAGGGGATTTTCTTTTCGAAGTTGATTCGATTCTTGAGTGGGCGGTCTCGGGGATAGGGTCTTATATTTCTGAATGCTTCAAAGATGAAGATGAAGCCTGTGTTTATGGGTTTGTGCCCTATTTGCGTTAGTGGGGCAAAGTGGATAAAGGGTGCTTCAGAGCAAAACGGGCAAAAGCGTGGGCGTGCTTAAAGAATTTGGTCGTAGAATAGGGAGGAGCAATGGTAAAGATGAAGGCCCTAGATGTGAAGGTGTCGAGGAAAAAGAGGTCCTGCCATGGGAAAAAGTGGCGATGTGACATGTAAAAATGAGATCTTAATTTTTCGCCTTGTTTTGTCCAAAGCTCTTTTTTTATATCTCAGCGATAATGCAACAGAAAGATAATGGCTTCTAAAAATATGTTTCATTTTTATGTTAATGATCATGCATATGACTATGATTTTGAATGTAAAATGAAATTCTGTGTTTTGACATGCTCTGGGAGGCAGATGATTTTGGCCCTAATGTTCGTGGGACGAGAGGTTTTTTGGTGGCATGTTCAGAATGCCTTTGTGGCGAGAAAGCCGCTGGTTTTGGTGCATGCTTGGTCTATTCGAAGGAAATTACTAGGGCTTCTCCTTGTGCAGATGCTAAAAATTAGCTTTTGGTTTAAATTCAACTTTATGTAAAAACTATGTTTGTAGTTGTGCGATGATATCCCTAAAAGATAGGTGGGCGATTAAAGGTATGAAGCTAGTTAGTTTGAAGATGTATTACAGATAGAGACAGATGTTGTTTGGTGCAGATAGTGTTATTCTAATGTAAAGCCTATATGCTTTGTGTTTATGTAATTTCCTTTTAAATATTAATATAAAGTCAATGTT
This sequence comes from Thuja plicata, assembly GCA_018584345.1. Lineage (NCBI taxonomy): Eukaryota > Viridiplantae > Streptophyta > Pinopsida > Cupressales > Cupressaceae > Thuja > Thuja plicata. Next base: position 181,144 of record MU218084.1, on the reverse strand, counting down.
ACCGATCAAAAAAAAAGAAATGCAATTCAAAACTGCATCCCACAAAGAGTTAATCCACTCCTTGTTCTCGCACCAACAGGAATCGCAGCCTTCAATATGTGTGCATCAACCATACATGCAGCCCTCAAGATTCTAATTAGAGAAATGAAACCACAACAAGGACAAACATTGATATTATTCCAAGAGGCCATGAAAAATATACAATACATTCTCATTAATGAGATGAATTTCATAAGCCCAAAACTACTATTGAAAATTGATAGCAGGTTACGAGAAGCAATACCCCACCGACAACACATTCCCTTTGGTGGTGTGTCAATAATTCTAATTGGAGACCTCGCCCAACTTCCACATGTAATAGACAAACCTATCTATGCATCACACACAGTTGCAAGAAATATGTGGCACAAATTCAATACAGTTGTAACGTTGCAGACAATTTTTAGACAAGATGGTGATGATCCAATTCAAATACAATTTCAGTGGGCGTTACAAAACATGTGAAACATAGAACTAACAGAGCATGATTGGAAGTTGCTAATGACACACAAAAAAGAAATTAACAACAGTTGAACAAACAGAGTTCGACAAAGAAATACATTTTTTTGCTACAAATGAACTAGTAGCATTCCACAACAAAAAATGTTGAAACAACTAAATTTTCATATTGCACTCTGTGTTGCACTCAACACACAACGTAAATATGTTGAAGTTGAAAGCGATGACCAACTTTCCCAAGAAATCCTATTATGCAGATTTCAACGTGTCATGCTTACAACAAATCTATGGATATAAGAATTTGGTCTTGTCAATGGATCTCTTGGAGAGGTCGAAGATATTGTATATCTCTGTGGCTTTAAGCCCCCAAAGTTGCCAACATATGTTACACTCAAATTTGATAACTATGATAGTCCACCTTGTTGATGTTTTGTGTAGCTATGGTAAGGGTCATAAGTGTTGACATGGGAGACCACTACACATTTTGTTTGATCATCCTCCCTAGCTAAGAGGGAGTGTTAATGTTTGTAGCTTCAGTCGTATGATC
>MU218084.1:161805-179893 GCA_018584345.1 Thuja plicata | reverse complement strand
TAAATAATAATGAATAGACATGTCCCATGAAGGGACATGTCTCTCCTATCCTCATTCCCAATATAAATGAAAGAAAGATTGTTGCATTTGGAAAATACATACAACATAGAGTGTTATTACATTTGCAACTATCCTAAAACTTAACATGGTATCAGAGCTAGACTGCAAATGTAAGAGAGTAGTTTGTTGATGTTGAATGTGTGACTGTCTCAAAAAATAGTCTTAGTAAAAGGACCATATCTCACAAATCCACCATTGGATTTTGCAAACTTTTGGATGTGTTGGTGAAAAACTAATCTCAGAGAATCTCAACGAAGCGATTAGAGAGAAAGTATTGGATTCAAAAGTTATGACAAAATGTGTATGGGTCTATGTGAAATTCCTGAAAGCAACTTTCATTAAAGAGATATATTAATTTGTTATGATTGTGGTCAAGCATTGACAAAGAAGCATGCATTCATGGAAGGGTGTCCCTTTCTAGAAAGGAAAAAGTATTGGATTCAAAAGTTATGATAGAATGTGTATGGGTCTATGTGAAATTCCTGAAAGTGCCTTTCATTAAAGAGATATATTAATTTGTTATGATTGTAGTCAAGCATTAACAAAGAAGCATGCATTCATGGAAGGGTGTCTCTTTCTAGAAAGGAATCATCAATAATAGAGTGTCACCTCTCTGGGAGAAATCAAGTCATTTCATAAGACATGAGAATTGTTCAACGATAGAAGAGTGGGAATTGTACATTGTGGGAGGAGAATAATAACCAATGTTACATTTCAATCTGAACAATCCTTAGTGGGGAGATAATTCAAAGGGGAGATGTCTCTCAAATAATCTGAGAAGGTGTTTTATGATTTAATGTATATCGACCTTCATTAAAGCAACTTGTGTCAAGGATGTTGATGCGCAGATAAGTATTTATTATCCTTGAGTATTACATTAATCTACTCATTATAGTCTCTCTCTCATTTGTATTTCTATACGTACTATAAGAGCTATTTGCCTTGATCTTTTCTGGAGATGCTCTTGCAGGAAAAAGAAGATTAATATCAACTTCAGAGGGAGTCTGACTCTTCAGAGGTAACTTTGGACGAGGAGCTAAGAAAATTGATATTAGACTCAGAGGGAGTCTGACAGTTCATCTTAAGAAATCTAGGATGATCAACATATTGATATCTGCTCAATGAGTTATTACCTGTGAGAGAAGTTCGAGGTGAAATCCCTTGTTTTCACCCTTTGTGCTGAGGCATGATGTATGTCATGTGTGTGACTCGATATTTTTAATGGGCCTGCCCCTGTGTACATCATGAGGAAGTGATGACTTCCAAATGATTATCATTTGTATTTATAAGAGTTATTGAAAGGTGACGATCTTACAATAACTTGACCTTCTATTGTGATAGACATTGTGTGATGGCTGAAACAGATCCACAATAGATGATCAGCTGCATGGCGGATTCAGTTCCTTAAACAGACCATTGACCTTCTATTGTGATAGACATCGTGTGATAGCTGAAACAAATCACAATAGATGATTTTCTGCATGGTGGATTCAGTTCCTTAAATAGACCATTGACCTTCTATTGTGATAGACATCGTGTGATGGCTGAAACAGATCACAATAGATGATTTCCTGCATAGTGGATTCAGTTCATTAAACAGACCATAGACCTTCTATTGTGATAGGCATCATGTGATGGCTGAAACAGATCACAATAGATGATTTCCTACATGGTGGATTCAGCTCCTTAAACAGAGCATTGACCTTCTATTGTGATAGACATCGTGTGATAGCTGAAACAGACCATTGACTTTCTATTGTGATAGACATCGTGTGATGGCTGAAACATATCACAATAGATGATACCTTACATTAAGGATACATTACCTGTGGAAATTTTTGAGTTGTGGTGAATATCTAAGACTTGATATTCTTGGTCAGACCATATCTCTGATATCATGTTGAGGTGATATCTAAAACATTCTTTGAGTTATGGTGAATATCATGAGACTTGATATTCTTGGTCAGACCATATCTCTTGATATCACGATGAAGTGATATCTTCTCTCTTAAAAGTAATGGATCTTTTGTGAATTGCATTTTGATTAATTTTATCTTCCCTGGCTAAGAGGGAGTGTTGATGTTTTGTGTAGCTATGCTAAGGGTCATAAGTGTTGACACGGGAGACCACTACACATTTTGTTTGATCATCCTCCCTAGCTAAGAGGGAGTGTTAATGTTTGTAGCTTAAGTCGTATGATCATTAGAATACATATGATATATGTTGATTAATAATAATATAATATATATGTTTTATTATTATTAATCATATGAAATTTAATATTTCATATTAAATTATTATATTATTCTTAATTAATAATTGATTGATGAAACATTATAAGATTGATTAAATTATAATTAATGAGAAGCGGCATGTCCTTTCTTATAAATAATAATGAATAGACATGTCCCATGAAGGGACATGTCTCTTATATCCTCATTCCCAATATAAATGAAAGAGAGATTGTTGCATTTGGAAAATACATACAACATAGAGTGCTATTACATTTGCAGCTATCCTAAGACTTAACACACCATGGGATGCTCGAAACCCAAAAATTGTCCCCATACAGCTGATAACCCGAGGTGGGCGTACACAAATACCACTAACCACAACATGGGCTATAACTATACACAAATCACAAGGCCTAACACTAGATAGGGCTACAATTGATATAGGTACAACTAAAAGACAAGGCCTCACCTTTACAACATTCTCCAAAGTCAAATACCTGCAAGCCCTTCATATAGGCCCCGCCTTCTCTTTGGATCGATATTGCAAAATGAAAATAAATCCGTACACCATCATCAGAAGAAACAAAAAAAAAAGCACAACTTCTATCGATCTTGAAATAAGTTTGGGTATGTTATGTTTCTTTCACGCCCTATTCTATAATGCTTCAATTAACGTTTTTAACTTCACTCATTTACGCCAATAATTTGCTTGCTACCAAATTTAAATTTTTCTCTTTCTGCAATATCAGAGTAGCTGAGCGAAAATAGACAACAAAAAAGAAAGCAACAGCTCGACTTCTACTGATTTCAACTTAAGTTTGGGTATGGTATGTTACTTGCCCGCCCTCTTTTTATATGCTTCAAATTACATTCTTATCTGTGCTCATTAAAACCACTTATTTGTTTCCTAACAATTGAAACTTTTTCTCTTCTACGATTTCACAGTAGTTGATCAAAAAGACATCACAAATGATGTTGACTGATACTAATACACCATTTCCTTATTAGTTCCACTGTGTTTCAAGACTATGGTTTGTTTGGAGGTCCTGCAAATAATATAGCACAACAATACTTTACATTCAAATCAACCCCAATGAATTTTGCAATATACCAGACTTATGTGTACAATTAAACATTTATGTTGAACAACACTTGAATACACTTCATTTTATTATGTTAATGTTTCTTTTGGTTCAAGTGCTAGTGTCTATTAATTGTTGCTACTAAACCATGGCCCAATCATTGAGGGACCTTGAAACATGGCTAGCAAGGACACGCTATCATTTATATGATCCCATGTCGTTGTGTGCATCAATAAACTGCAAGCTTTCTAAAGCATAAATGCCTTCTATAAACTTTACCACAATTTGACCATGGTTTGAATCAAAGTTGCAAGACTCTCACTCGGCTAAAACTCGCCAAGGCCTGAAAAAAAATTCAGGAAAAACTCGGCCAAATTTTTGAAAAAACTCGAGAACTTAAAAAACAACTTAATTTTAATTAGAAATGCATTTTTTTTGCAAAATTCAATGAGATGCATCCAATGAGTTTATTTATGAGAACACAAAAGAAACTAGTTGAGTTTAGATACATATAAATGCAAAGTGGGTACAAAATTGCATTCTCATGCGAGATGTTGATGGCTAGAAGCAAAATAGTACTAAATAGTTTCTACAACACTAGAAATAAATACATCATCACAATTACATCTTCCTCTTCCCAGCTTTACTAACAAATACGAGAGAGGAACTAGAGGGTCTAGTCCTAGTAGTAGAACCCTACACTGGGCGTGACTGTGCCTCCTCCCTCGGTATCTCTGATGATGTGTGTGACTTGCTCTCCATCCTGGTATTTCATAGTATGAATCTATGATGATGCTTGATCATTGATCAATGCCAAATGTCAAAGTCTTCATAACTAGCTCTTAGGTAGTCTTTGTTGGTGGATGTTTTCAAGTCCCTAGGTCCGGCAAATGAGGTTTGAGTGATTTTGGCATGTTGGTAAGTCATGTTTGTCTGGGATTTGGGCGATAGCTAAGCTAAGTTTGTCATAGAGATGGGGTTGAAACCAAGTGATTTGTGATAATACAAGTTAAAACCCTTTGAGAATCCTTTTGCCGGCTTCATTTGACCTTAGAAAGTCATGATGGATTGTGGGAGGTAAACCAACTGAAGCTTGTTGAATCCTGAAATTTGGCTAAGTCTGAAATTTTTCGAAAACCCCCCAAAATCTAGAATCTGCATCTTAACTCCTATGAAGCTGGAACCTATCTCAAACATCCTAGAAAGTATTTATACAAATATAACTTAAAGTATAAGAAATTAAATAAATCAAACTTATACTTAAATGTTATATTTGTATATTTGTATAAATCCTCCCGCCCCTAAACTGCAAAGCTGGAAACTCAAACCCAACTGCTGCAAATGTGAAAATAAGAATGAAAAAGATGTTTTTTGGTTGTTTAATGCAGGAATAAAACCAAGGCCGAGTTTTACTGAAAAACTTGCCGAGTAATCGACGAGTTTTTCATTAAAACTCAGTGAGGGCCGAGTTGCGAGTTTTTCGCTAATTAACTCGCAAGGTCCAAAAACTCGGCGAGTGCTGCAACTATATATATATTGAGACATACTGAAATTCGGTAATAAGTACAGACTGCAAAGTATGAACTTACGAACTTACACTATCCACCATTTTTATAGATCATTGTATACACTTAACGTAACCTTCCTATTTACCAATATAAAATCTTACAAATTTGTGATTTCACAAAAGGTTTCTGTACACGGATTTTAGGCACTTTCTCGTGGAGAAAAAAGGTAACCTGGCTAAGAGAATGGTATAACATGTATATAGACATCACAAGTCGCATAATGGTAAGTTTGTTTAGTTGCATTTGTTGTTCCATTCTCATGTATGATAATGTAATTCTCAAATGTCACTGTGAGTTCCAATAATTTAAGCTTTAATTTTAAACTAATATTTTAATTTTAAACAAATTATTCAATTGTAGTATTCTTGGCACTTAAATCATTCTATAGGTTTCACAAGACTGCAGTTTTCCCAGAGATTACATGCAATTTTCGAAATCCAAGATCAATTCCTTTTTAGTTAATGATCGCCATGGGACAAAATAACATGGCAGAAACACGGCATTGCACCACATACAACTCTTTCCTCCATCATAAGTTAACCATATATAGAAAAATAAATTAGGTTTGATGTGTGTATGCTTAGCATTATTTAATGACATTTCAGCCTAACATTTCTTATCTGAAAGGAACTAGCTAAGTTCTATGAAACAAAGGCAATTCACCCCTTATGTTTCTTGGAAACCAATGGCTGTGAAATGAGCATATCTTCCAGCAATTAAAATCATTTTTACAAGGTGCTGACATTCAGAACTCCCATGGCTATCCAGCATTCTGGATGCACTTATTAAAAAATAATTATTTAATAAGTTTTAACAATAAACAGCACTATTAAATTCTAATTGATAATTATTTTGTGAAAATTGTATCCAAAATGCTGGATAGACATTGCCGTGGTGGTGGTATTTGAACAGGGTACAGAGTAATATTCTGTTTTACGCCCGTAAGTGCATATATTATTGCAACTAGCTCATAATAACCGAAAGCAAATCGCTCAATCAGTCATTAGAATTCAACCAGAGGATGGCATCTTGATTGAATGTATACATAGATCAAACTAAATTGGCTCTATTCTGGAAATGAGGACTCACAGTGTCAAGGCAATTTACCTTATGTGAAATGATGGATTGAGGCTAGAATATTGTATTCGACATGCTGATAATTTAAGCCTTCGCCAGTTTTGCTGGACAAATTTGTGTACATACCATTTAGCCACTTTTTGGATTATGCATCCCTGATAAATAATCTGTCCGTTAACAATAAACAACAAAAAACTGGTTAAACAATCTGGTAATGTCCATTCATAAGCTGGAAACATGGTATTTGTTTCTATATAAATGTGGGAGATTAAACTTATTTACTTTCAATTCTCACAAGTTGTGTTGTATGCAAGCAAAAAGTAGTGCTTCATTCATGACCTGCTATTATTACCTTTTCTATGTAATGATAGAGGGTCAAGAACACACTATGAACTGGTATTTAATCAAAGACACGCTCTCCTGTTGCAAAAATGTTCCATACTAAAGTTCCAAGCAGGTACAGAGCAACGGCAACTTTGAATACGTCATCCCAAGAACCTACAGGATTGGAAAGGAAGACATATTCATAACTTTGAGATTTCCAGCTGACACTGTCACATGAATTATTTTTATAGACTTAAATATTGATTAGAAAAGAGTGGTAACTTTAGAAATTCATAATAAGATGTGTAGATGATGGTACTAATCTTGTAAATACAAACCATGTTGTAGAATGTAACCAGTTGCTGCTGTTCCAAGAACACCAGCAAGTACTCCTGCTGTGTTTGACAGACCAAGCAATACACCCTGCACAGAATTGGAATATGTATTTTTCATATACATGAAAATAACAAATGTGTATACAGTTTCTGACTTTGTTGTTCATCTAGAATATTTTCAGAAATGTTGTCACAAGTAAAAGAGTAGATGAAAACTTAGAAGTTGAAACTACGTGTTTGGGAAAAAAATAAATTGTTATGAGTATCCTTGGGACTCAAATCTGGTTATATTTCTCCATCCCTGGTAACTCTATTTACATGGATCTGTTTTAACTTTTAAGTCATTATATACATTGGAGAAACCTTTACTACAATCTCCAACTGCAGTCTTTTAGATCTATAATATGGCATCCATGTGCGACATAGTTTAATCATGAAGCAACTGGCTACCTGAGACGTTCTAAGCTATGTTCCTTTATTCAGTTAATTGTACTGTAAATCGCTGTTCAAACGTGCAAGAATCCTGATTTTCCACTGAAATTTCCTTCTTTGAAACTAGAATATACAATCAAAATGCATGCATACCTAAGATATGGACCTGATTCCAAAAGAGCATTAACAACAGTATGTATTAAATTTGACAAAAGCGAACTGAGCGTGTGTACGGGCAGGTCTACATGTGTATGTGCATGCGTGTGGGCATGTGTATGGGTGTGGAAGAGAGTGTGTGTGTCAAATCATTCTCTAGAAGAACATGTTCTTGGACTCTTTGACCTGTGTGAAGAGCCCTGAGTGATCGCGTTTGGTTAGCAAAGTGTTCTCATTATCTTTAGACTTTTGGGTGAGAAACTTACTTTCTGCACTAAACTTGAAGCAGTCATCCCATTCATTTTCTTTGATAGGTAAATCATAAAATGTGTTACGTACGAGGCATTACCAAAAATACTTGTCAAGAACACACACAAATTCCAAATTTGGGGCCATTGCTTATTTGATTAAACTACATTTGATGGGGTCATTGCTTATTTAATAAAACACATTTGATGCTTATTTTGCACTGTTTGTCTTCTTTATATTACATTTCCTTTATAGGCATTTTATTTGTTATTCACATAGCTTTTAAGTCTCTGAGATGCTAAGAGACAACACATTTTTAATTCAAAACCTGCCACTACGTGAATGTGAGTTCATGATGGTGCAAATGAATCCCAAGAAGAAGATTTGCAGTACATTAACATATTGTAGATAATCACATACACGTATGAGAAGATGCCAGGGCCAGAATGGAACTTAGCTCCTCAAGGAATAAGAACAAGCCACAGAAAATAATGTGAAAGGATGCATTGCTTACCACATTGTTAATTCTAAATGGGCTATCTCATAGCTTGCACTAATTGACACATTTTCTGTTTAGCAAAGTTTGCATTTAAGGTGTAAATTGGAGATGAATCCATTGTGTGGACTTTGGTGCTAGCATGGTGATGATTTACCACATAGGTGGAAACTAAATTAGGGGTGTGCATTTCGCAGCATTTTGCAGAGTTATCAGCATTGTGCAAGCTGCAAAAGCAGTAGCATGTTTCCTTTTGTAATTCACACTACAATCGCTAAACATTGTTTAAGGTGTGCATTGGATGAGAAAGGTGTATATTTGCCTGGGGAAGGTATAAACCTTTCTATGTAAGATCATTCGCAATGCATTGGATTCTCTTTAAACTGCATGAAAGAAGGAACTTGCAAGGCTGCAAAGCTGCACATTCTGCAGCAGTTATGAGCACTGCATGCAATAAATTGATGCTAAAAAATGTTTCTCTACTTGACTGATTGGAAGATAAGTGCTAAAGAAACTTTGATGAATTCACAGACGAGAAAAGCTTTAGGGATAAGGATGGCTGTGAAGTGAGAAATATGTTGTGTAAAGCATGGATAAACTATTTTGGACACCCTCAATGTTGTCTAATTCTCTGAATTTTATGTGAAATGAATGTGGATTGAGGAGGATGTTCCAAGCTCATCCTTCATTTGCTTATCTTGACCATGTGTCTAGTGTCGCTGCCACTTTTTCTTCTAATTTGTCTAGATGACATGGAATTTGAAGAAAAATTCATCAGTCACATTTTCTGGTTTGATAATCCAACAATTATTATCTTTTTTGTGTAAGGCAAAGGGTTATGGTCAAAAACTTTCATTTTTTCTTCTACAGATATTTGATTTAAATTTTTAAAATGTTATAAATGTACAGATCAAGGTATCCAAAAGCAGGGAAGAGATTTCTATGGAGATTTATTGAAAATGTGAAGAAATATAATATAAGAATCCACCAATTATCCACAAAACCTTGGATCTGAAAGGTTTGGAATTGTCCATAAAAAGATAGAAAAGAAGAAATAAATAAACCAAAAATAAATACTTCTCTGGGGGATTGGAACATAAACCTTGAATTTTTCACTGTTTTAGAGTTTAAATCAAAATGTTCTAGTATTTAGGTTGTACTTGTTTTTCACCTTTTATAGATTTGGTGAGTTAGTTTGAGTGTGGGTTAGGGGGAGTTCAGCTAAGATTTTATTTCTTTTTATTTTTTATATATTTTTGTTTGCTGAAACCCTGAGCCCTATAAACAGCTTGTACAGGAGTTTCTACGGACCTCACCATGAACGCGATTATTTTGAAAATTGAGACTCTAATGATAGGCCCTTCATATGTTCATTTCCCTAAAAGAATGTCCAGGTTTTATTTGCATGTATGGCTGTTTAGGCAAGAGAGTCATAAGGTGCTTGGGCAACAAGAGATGTAACTTGCAAGGAAAAATCAGAGCCATTAGGCATTGACTATTTTATCTCAACCCTTATTTTAATATTTGGATTCTTGGAATACCCTAATGCATAAATTCATGCACCCTAATGAGAAAGGTCGTGAAGTCATAAAACGTGCCACTGCTTGAAAGGGCCAACAATCATGTGTAATTACTAATAACCCATTGGGGAATCTCAAGATTAGTCAGTATTTCCCTACTAGAAGTCTTCAAATGAAAAGTTTTAGGATGTCCATAGCCACCTCCTATAAATATTACCCCCCTTTTCCAGCCCAGTTTTGGTGATTCAAAAACTAATCCAAAGTTGGGCATTGCGTTCCGGGTTCCCCTCATCGATAGGACTGCATGCTGGTAGATCATTTTCATAGTTTGCATATGCTGTCTTATCTTTTGTGTTTTTGTGTATATGAAGAGTTGTTTCCCCTTTTAATATAATCTTTAAAATTTATCTCATTACTATCAAAGTAGAAAACTTTTTTAGATCTAATTTGAAGTGGAAGATCTCATCTAAACTCTTATCCTCACTATCAAGTGTCAAACACACATTCTGTGTGTATCACATGAAATCTATAAGAAAAAATTCAATAACTTTATCTTAATAATTAAGCCCGTCTTAGTTGTGTGCTTAATAATATCAGTATGGTAAACTTCCTCTCAACTATAGGAAACCTTTGAGAAGTAGCACAAGCAGCATGATGTCTCGTTGGAAAATCCTGAGATAGCTCTCCAAACAAAGGCAGGTCACCTTAAAGTGATGCTGGTTAATAGAGTTACACCATAATTACACAACCTAACCTAGTGCTCAACATTTTATGCATAAAGGGTCCTCTTCCTGGTATTTTCTCCATTAGCTCCCTTTAGACCAGATTGGTATTCTTTAATTTTGCTTAAAAGATTTTGTATATTATATTTTTCTATTTCCTAAAACATTTAAACCTGATTTTAAATCTTTCCACTTTCATGAGTGTGCAAGAGAGTGATTCCTCACTACTCTGAAAGATGTGGCATATATGTTGCATGTAAATTCATCAAGCGCAAGAAATCAAATAAATTTGGTTAGCATCTTTCTGTCATCGCACTATTTAGAAATATAGGTTCTGACCTTATCGTGGATCAAGGCCAGAAAACCGTTCTGTATATTGTCCAAACTTATGCCTTGGGAATTAAACTTTTGCATCCCAAACAAAAAAAACCAGTACATATGTTTGCATATTTTCTTAATAAGGAATAGTTACTCACTGCATAGCGCGGCCCAATGTCCTGATGATTAGAGTAGAGGCCAGACTGAGAAAAAGCATCACATCCCTACAGTTAAACAATAAGAGGAAATTTTAAAAAATACGTTTCAAGCATTCAGAGATAAATTTTAATGCTTTTCAAATGACAACTTAAATTAAACTATGTGAAGTAAATCAAATATTTGCGGCTTCGCAACTGTGATGTTGCTCTATGGTCAATACATACTTGACTGCATGTCATACACAAGATTGCCATTGCTGGTGACTTGACATGGCTCAACTGTGTCAAGAAAAAAGCTGGACCAAGAAACCCTATTGATTGCATAACCTGACAGATTAACCAAAAATCTAAAACCATTATATTCACAATCCAAAAAGAATAAATTTGGGAATTGCAAAGTCTAATTCTATAAACAGGATGTAATATCAATAACTTTTATTGATGCTGAAAAGGACATGCTTTTCTAAATGTTTGGCATGCAGGGTAGTTTAGATTACTGTTTATATTTCAATGCTGAAATAAATCATCAGGTATAGAAATATCAAATGATCCATGTTTTGAATTGAAAAGAGGATAACACTGCTTTTTTGTAATGGCAACATCATATTGTCTACTTATGGTTCTACATTTTAAATTTCTTAGGCATCTGGTTAGTAGCATTACATAGAATCAAGATAAATCAGAATGGTATATATCATAATAGAATTACATAGAATCAGGATCAACTCCACATTGTAAATTTCATAGGCATCTAGGTATCTGGTTAGTAGCATTACATAGAATCAAGATAAATCAGAATGATATATTTCATAATAGGATTACATAGAATCAGGATCAACTCCATAAACTAAATGTGTGACCAAACCAAAGGAAAAAAAATAGCAAACCACCAAACTTGTATCCCTAATTAGCAACACAGTAATAAACCTGAAGATTGCCATATAGATGTCAACATCTACTTTTAATATACTTGACATGACATTGCACAAAATTAAAATAGATAGAAATGCTTCCATCATTCTTGTATGTAATAAACATGGTCTCCCACATATGCATATCCCATACACAAATGGAGATCTCTTAATGTGTCGAATAACCAGTAAATAAAGGAAAGGAAATGGCAGGTCTGACTATTCATTGCAACTTGACCATAACTAATCTGAAAAATAAAAATGGAGGCCATATGTGGATTGCATCTCACATGATAATTTCTCTATTAAATATGTTTTTCATATTTGTTAGTTACATTGATGTAGATGACATAAAGCTAGTAAAAACTATTATTTAGATTCCATGAATTGTTGGGTTAATTATATTTATAGGAAAGGTAGTAAGAACATCTTATACATAGTCAAAACAAAAATTTGAATTGAAGAAGACAAAGCTTACCTTGCGAACAGTTGTGATTGATATCCCTCTACTAACAAGTGTGTCAGCTATCCATCCTCCCAAATTCGCAAATAGAGCCATGGTAAACCATGGTAAAACACACCACAAACCAGATTCTGTAAGGTTGAATTTTAACACCTGTCACATAATCAAGAATGATACATAGATGGTTAATGGACATACACAAGTACAAATTCAAGTAAACATAAAAATACAAGTACAAATTCAAGTAAAACATAAAAACACAAGCATCCCAGTGCTATAATAAGAATTCAAATATTAACTGAAATGAACTTTACATGGTTTTATGCATTCAAAAGTTAAGCTAGAAGCCTATTCAAGTTAAGAAAATTTAAATGTTCTTTGAACTCCAAAAAGAATCAATGAGACTAGGGGAACATCCAAGGTATCTTTATTTTGCATTAAAACCCATAGCTTGAATTGAAACAATAGCAAAATCAATTCATTCATAGTGAGACTAATGTAATTACATAGCAATAAAAGATGTAATCTTCATCCTCGACCAATATATAAATTTCCTTGATAGATCACATAGTTTTGTCTAGTCACGAGGGAATTTATTGCACAATATTGTATGCGAGATTGTTATGGCGCTTCGAAGTGTAAAGTAAATAAAGTCTATCTAATATAATTTTAAATCAGCCAGCTTAATCAAAAGTAAATAATGGCTACGAAAAATCTATTACATTGTTTGAGTCAGTAACTCTCTTCCTATCTTGTCTTGAAATGATTGTTAAGTGAAAATCTAGGAAATGTAAGTGTGAACCAAGTTAGTAAAGTAGAAAAAAAAATACCTCCACATTAATTTAGTATATATTATGGCCCAAAAATGAGCTACACGAAACAAACAATTGTATCCTCATCATCATAGTCAATGTTGACACAAAAGAGCTCATGAGAGACATACCTGACCAAAGCTCCACATTAATGTTTGAGCATTTGAGACATAAGGCTCTTTATTAGGTAAACACGACATCATAATCACATCATCTCACCACACTGTTGATAAATACTGTTTCCTTTTATTTTTCTCTATATCAGGTCCATCCTAGGAGTAGAGCCTAGCCAATATAAGAATAAAATCCTAGTCAACTTAAATTTTCGAAATTTGAATTGGAGAATTCAATTGGGACACTTTCCTAGAAGCCACCCAGCTACTCATAAAAGCTGTGCTTACCATTTCAAACCAGCAATTATTAGAATTTAATGTGACGTAAGATTGTTGTCAAAAAGAAAACTCCACAAACCAGTATCAACAGGACACATTCACATAGAGAGTTCCATTTTAGGAATCCAAACACAAGATACTCAATAGAAAAAAGACCATAATTGTTATGGTTATTGATGGGCATAGCCTCCTGTACACCTACTCCAAATATGACATAACAAGAGTAAGCACTCTATGGCCTACATTACAAACATATTGCAAGGGATATATCACAATATTGGTAACTCAATGGACACAATAATAAAGATTTTAAAACTCTGAAATCCTCCCTGAAACAAAACTTAGAGGGCCCAATTTAAGTTGGCATTCACTCGCCAAGGGAAGGATTTAGTTGTCATCCCTTAGAATGATGGCACCTAAAAGCCAAGAAAATCTCTTAATCCAACCAACATTGCCTAAACAAAAAGCTTCATGAGAGAATTGCAGCCTTGTCATAAATCTGCGTATGCCAAAGTTTGAACATGTGTGTACTTGAATGCTAAACATGATTTTGATAAATCTCAATGTGCTTTGTCCTTACCACTCAACTAGGTAATGAGCAATGTGATATCACCCTAGCTATCATTATATATTATGGTTGATTGTTCCTGCAGAAGACCAAGGTTCTTAAAATCTTTCAAACCCATGTCATCTCTTGTGCTGTATTCATTTCTTCTCTGTATATCTTATCTTCTACTTCTTCCTTAACCAAGTAGACGGACCTAATCTAAGATCATAAACATGCAAGACTAATTTGTTGCTTGTCTATATTGCCGACCCAATCTAATCCCATATGACCCACTAAGTGCCCTTCACCACCTTTGTGGTAAATAATTTCCAACTATATAGTATCCTAAGTACCAAATCCCTATGGTCTCCTTTTGTTCCTGCTGCCCTGCATGTACAAGTGCACACAAGTCCCATTACAAAGGAAAGATCCAGCCAAATATGTGTCAAATATAAGAGCCTCCAAAATTTTAAATATAATATAATGTTAGACTATACTTTGTACAAAAGAATCTCTTGATCATGATAATGGCATACGAGTAAAACCATATTAGTTACATCTATAAGTTAACTTACAATATGTAAGATACAATCACCAATATTACTTTTAAATACAACAAATACAAGGATACACACATTAAATTTGTACCATTTGATTCTCCCAAACTCTGTGCATTATTTTTTCTAAGCATTTGGTACTACAGCAAGCCAAACAAGGAAGCCCCTGAGGTTCCAACTAGAAATGCAAGGGTATGCTGTTGCTTATAACACATAAGGAAGTTCATTGCTGCTTATAAGTTATAACACAGAAACCCTACATCCGCAGAGATCCTGACAGATGGTCGAATAAAGACCAACTGCAGGATCAACTGAGGCTGAGTTTAGGACAGACTGAGGTGTTGTTTTTGGACTGACTGAGGTACAGTTGTAGGACAGACGGGGGTGTAGGTTTAAAGCAGATTGAATTAGGGAAAAAATAGCAGTCAAAATTCAGAAACCCCAGGCAGACAGAAACATCAGACAAAATAAAAAATTCTAGGCAGGCAGAAATAGCAAAGAGGGCAGAGAAACGGAAGGGCAAGCACAGCAGAAAAACAGAGTTGAAATCAAAGATCCTAACTGCATGGAGAAAAACCTAAATGGGTACTGGGTATTCAGTTTTATGCATTGATTTTCATTTTGTTGTCAAGTTTGGAATTTTGTTAAAGTTTGAACATCATTTCTAATCCAAAATTCAAGCAATGTTTCAAGTTTGAATTTGCCTGTAAATCAAATCGAAACCCTAGAAATGGCCTAGCATTGCCAAATGCTCAAAAATAACAAGCCAAAATTTCAATGTTTAAAGTCACAATATACTGACTATTGCTAAGTATCCAATTGTGGCAAAATATTTCTTAAAATGAAAACTACTTTTCCTGTTAATCACGAGGTAAAATACTTTTGTTGTTAAATTTGTCCATTTATGATGACTTGATTCCAATCAAAATGCCACATCCCTCAGTGATCTTTGGGAAAGTCTGAAGAATAACCATCAAGCCTCCAAAAAGGTTAGACTAGTGTACTTGAAAAAGCTGTTGTTTTCTATGAAGTTGGGTGAGCTCCCAGACTATCTGAGTACCTCCATAAGATGAAAGACCTAAGAGATCAGCTTTTCATTATCAAGAAACTAGTAGATGAAGATGATATGGTTGCTCTAGTCATCAATAGTTTTTCCCCATTATTTGAAACTTTTGTTGAGCCTTTTCCTCTATTCGCAAAGAGATGGATTCACACCTTTGAAAAAGTCGGTTCATATTTGTTACAAAAAGAATAGGGATAACAAGGACAAGCATAGCTGTGAGTCCAAATCTATACAATCTAAAAGTGCATCTGTTGCAAAATAGAAAGGGAAACAATGAAGCCTTCCACTTCTACATCACCTCATAGGCACAAGGTCAAGATATATTATTGTCATTAATTTGGGCATGTGGAGATGTAATTAAAATAAATGAAATTGTAATGATTTGTTAGTAGCCAGCTATTTTGTTAGTGCTTGTCTGCTTTGATAAATTGCAAACAGTTCCAAAAGATTTGTCTTAGCTCACGACCATTGGCTTCCCTTTTTAAGATGATCTCTTTTAGATAGGGGCATGTTTGGTCTTTGGTTGATAATCCGTAGAGTACATTTATGTAAGGAACTTTGTATGAATAAAGCTAGACATATGTTAGTCAATCTAGTATGCATTGTGTTTTATGTTCATTTGTACAAGCATTAGTCTTGCCAAATGAAGCAGAAAATATTGGCATCATTGCTTTTAAGAAGCCAAGTTTAAAAAAGAGTTATTGCAGATCTCTAAAATTTTCCAAGATAGCAATATAAATGGGACAGCCAGTTGAGGAAACAAACAAATTAATCAATATCTCACAAGGTACCTTCGGTATTTGTGTGATATATTTGTACAAGAGCATATCCACAAAGAACCCCAAGGAACAAATCTTGCAGGAATCAAAATAGAATAGCTTAGTGGTGATTGAAAACATGGGCACACTACTTAACCATATTCCTGAATCCTTGCTTAACACTTCTTAATATTGCAAGACCTTTGTGCCAAACAAGACTCTGAGGCACATGGGTGACAAATAAATCAAAAGGTATGAAGAGAAAAACCATCACAATGAAGAGGACCAACACGAGGACCAGCAACATACTTAAAATTTGAACAAATATGGGAAGAGACCACAACACAATCATGGCACTAAGTGATCAACCAATATCTAAGATTGGTAGAACAAAGACAACAAGGAACACTATGTGAAGTAGCTGAATAAATCCATCAATACAATTACATCATTAGAAGTGAAGTTGTAACGTCCCCATTTTCGTGAGCATCGGAGTTCGAGGGATTACCCTATTATTTTGACCGTCGCAAGCTAGTATGGTGGATTAGAGGGTCCAGTTTGGGAGTTTGGAGCTCTTCAGGTGACCGTTGTAAGTGTTTAACTCTCCAGTTCTTTCATTTGTTCTAATATTCAGAGGCTTCTGGTTCCATTTTGAGGGGCTTACTATTTATAGTAAGTCAATGGATGTTAGAGAGGGACCCTAACTATTTTTAGTAAGGCATCCAAATTGATAGTGGGGGCAGTGGGTTAGCCAGTGATGAAATCAGAATCATTAAATAATGGATATTATTTTATTAATGGAGTTATGATATTTAATCATTAATAAAGTGTTACTTTAATAATAATTAATTATTTTAAGGAATATTATATTGACTTTATGTGACTTCATAATTAAAAGGGACATTTAATGATTATAAAGTCAAATTATAAAGTGCATATGAGGAAGAATTAATTTAATTCGATATGGTCAACTTACAACAAAAGCATTTATTATAAATATTTTAATGTGGCTTGAGAGTGAAGTCTCATGAGGTTTGAACTTCATGGGAAAATATATAAAAGGCCAATAGAAGAATCGAACCTCTTATGCTTTGATGAATTTGACTTTGTCTATGGTGAATATTGGGGTTTGGAACTTGAGTTGCAGGTTTCAGCCATTATCTTCATTGGAGAACGGGAACTCTTCAATGGTTTGCAATTTTGAGGTTGTGAAAGACCAAGCGAATTGTTGCTAAGTTTATGGGCTTCAACCAGGAGTTCAAGTTGTGCAAAATTGAAAAAATTGGTGTGTGAAATTCAGGGAATTGGCAAAGATAATCCATGGCCATTTAGCTGCAGGTATTACCTATCGTTTCCAGCAGGAAAAATGTTTCTTTAAGCCTGGCCATACCTCCTACAGCTACACATAGGATCCCAATTTTGACATGAGCCTTCTAGCAGCAATGCAATTGGGGTTTGGTTCCATTACATCCCAGAATTGGTTGTTCTTCAGCAAGAGGGTCTGTGGCATTACTTTGAAGAAGTCTTTCAGTATCCAGGCCATACGTGGGTGCCAGATCATTTCATTAGTTGAATATAGCAATAGAATTTCCGGATTTTTTAATAAAATATTGTTCAATGCATTGTAAATGTTTACATTAAATTAAAGCACCAGCATTAAATGCTTTGGCATATCAGTTTAGTTTATTTGTCACAAGAAGTATGAATGTCATGAGTTGTCTCTCTCGTATTTAGTTTGCATGCCAACTGTTTGAATTAATGTCTAGCTGCTGTAGGTGCATATTTACATTGTGTGGGTCATCTATATGCATTCAAAAGACAAAAAGAATTGCATTTGCATTATGGTTCTTTGCC
>MU218084.1:116198-128502 GCA_018584345.1 Thuja plicata | reverse complement strand
TAATCAGAGTTGCATAAAACTTTCTGTGAATCCAGTATTCCATGATAGATCCAAGCATATAGAGATTCCTTACCATTATGTAAGAGACATGGTAGATAGGAATGTAATCCAGTTGGAATATATCAGTTCAGGAGATCAAACTGCAGATATACTAACCAAGCCACTTACCAGAGTGAAAGTTGAACACTTCAGGATAAGTCTTGGTATGATTAAATTGTAATTTACATTGTAATCTTTACTGATATATATAAAAATATGTTTTTTTCATATGTGTTAATATATGACCTTATGGGATCTACCCCCTGTATTCATCTCTAAAAGGTGACGATCTTTTAGAAATGAACACTTGTATTTGAATATTATAAAATGACGATTTTGTAATATTGATATCATGCTGACTTGATATCATAATATGTTATGGTAGACATTATGTGACGTAATGCCTGTGTACACACCATAACTAGGATATATAAGGAGAATGTATCATTCTCAAGCATATCATCCTTCGAATATTACGAGTTATGTAATACTTATCATCACGTGTTATGTGATGATTGTCTTCACGAGATATGTGAGACTTATTATCGCGTGTTATGCGATATATTTATCATCACGTGTTATGTGATGATTGTCTTCACGAGATACGTGAGACTTATTATCGCGTGTTATGCGATATATTAATCATCACGTGTTATGTGATGATTGTCTCCACAAGATATGTGAGACTTATTATCGCATGTTATGCGATATTTATCATCACGTGCTATGTGATAATTGTCCTCACAAGATATGTGAGATTTCTTATCACGAGTTATGTGATACTTATCATCATGTGTTGTGTGATGTTTATCTTCAAGATAGGCATCTTATCTCAAGAAATGTGATATCTATTTTATCTTCCCTAGCTAAGAGGGAGTGTTGATATTTATAGCATCGATAAGATAAAATATTGATCTTATAATAATAGATAAATTATGAGATATATATATATAGATATAATAATAATAATAATAAATATTAATAAATATATCTATATTTATAATTATTCTTAATATCTATTATATATATAATTTATTATTATAATGTAACAATGATAATAATTATCATTATTATTATTATAATTATAATATAATAATGATAATGATTATCAGTAAATTATACTATGAATATTCTGACCGAATAAAATAAAAAAACTATCGACTTGCTGATTGTCCATTTACATTTTAAAAGAGTTATAACTAAACGTTTATGGTAAACGTTTTAGACTATCGCATATAATAAACCGTGGCAAACGTTTTAGACTATCGTTTTATTATACCAATGCATTTGTTAAAACCCGTATGTATTGAAACRGGCCCAAGCATGTATCATAAACATGAAGAGTCACGCCTATGATAGGCGTGACTCCTCAAGGAGTCACGTCTATCATAGACGTGGCCTTCCATATGTATTAAAACATATAAATATGCATTGGATGGTGAAATCGGTACAAGACACACAGAAATATATAAGTGCTGTTCTACCTACTGATTTCAGAGTTATTTCAGCAAAGAATAAAACAGAGATATTGCATTTCAACTAAGGTAAAGATATATTAATAATATCATTTTCTCATTTATAATTAAATCTGAATTTAGATTCATTTGCACTTACAAGGTGGTAATAGGTATCCCCAGTGTTATCAAGAACCTCATCAATTAGTGTTTTTCCCTTGCTTGAGTCATAGTGTCGAAGGGCATTAAGGGGTCATAGAGTTGTTTAAGATTTCAAGTATCTTTATGAGGCCTAGCAAGAAAAAACCCTAACAGCCTCAAAAGAGGCTCTTCTTTCCCAGTTAGAAAACCTTTTCTTTCTTCACTCACAACTGTGCTAGCAGCTTTAGAAAAAGTATCCAAAGAAATAAAGGATTGTTGACATACTCTCACTAGTATTACTTAAAAAATGGAAGGCTGTATCAATCTCTATAGTCTACGTGTGGTTCCAGAGATTGTATTTTATTACAAATTAATAGTATCCATTTACTTGCTGGTTAATACATAAAATGTTTTCTTATTTATGTGTATTGTCACTGCAAGAACAACAGAGTGCACTAACAATATCTCAATTGATTGCAGCAAGTTTTATGTAGCTAAATGTTACAATCAATATTTTTATGATCAATCTTTTTTTAGAAAAGCATGTTGTACAGCATATGTGTAGACCAATCGAAAGACAAATTAATTGAATACTACAAACAATCAGGCACCTGATTGTAGTATGTTGGCATCCATGTGAGAAGTATGAATGTCCCCCAATTATGGCAAAAGTGGGATATTATCAACGCCCAGACTGGTGCCTTTGAAAGTAGTAACTTCCATGGAATAGATTTAACGGGCTCTTTTGGAAGACTCTCCCCTATAATCAGCTCCTTCTCTTCTGTAGAGAGTTCTGGATCTTCAAGTGGTGAGCTGTACGCCTGAAGAATAAATTTTGAAACAAGTATCAAAACATTATCAACAAAACACAAAATACAATCTTCTGAATCAAACTCTTAACTTTTTGTGCATGCTGCATCCTTTCTAAACACCGGAGATAAAATAGGACCTCATTACATTCAACATGCTTTAATCATCACCTCCCATAGCTAAAGCAACAAATGCTTCAAAGAGAGTAAAACATATCACATACAGTCTACTTAAACAGTGCATATCATTTCAAGAAAAATTACTTGGGATTTCCTGTTTCAATAATATCTGCTTCAGAAATCTCAGTTTTCTATGTCAGCTTAAAGCTTGTGATATTACAGTTTTTCTCAATTGAATAATCTGTACAATTTGCTTTGATTTTGTTTTGACATTCTTCTTGAAAGAAGATAGCCAAGCATGCTATACAAGTGTTAAAAAAAGCTTAAAACTGGGAAAATTACAAATACACTAAATTCACCAGGTTACAGATACAATTCATTTACCAGGCAACAGAAAAGTATTTGTGTATTTCTATTGTATGCTTGCTTGGACTAAATATAAGATGGTTCTACATTTACCCCACACCAGAGACACAGGTTTCCACTTTTACCCATAAATTAATATTCATTTACCAAAAACAAACAGTACCAGCACTGCATTCTCCACCACATTTTCACTGCTAAATCCAGAACTAATGTGGATTAATATTAATCAAGATAATCATCCAAAAAAATGCATATGTAAAAATTTCTGGCGCTCATAAAACTGTGAACTATGCCCATTAACAGAACCACCCGTTTTTCACTTTCAGGCATTATGTTCCTGGTTCATGTGACTTACGCCCACCAGATCCAATATAAGAGAATAGATTGCCGTTATGTTTTTCACAGTTCCACAAAATGTACAGACGTATTACTATCAGGTCATGTCAAACAATTTACTCACTAGAAAAAGCTGCCCCCTGATTTAATGCAAAATAGTTGCTAGGTTTAGACAGCAGAGAGTGATTTGTTGTTATTGTACATAACCATGACCAGAAAATGTAACTAATAAGACATGTTGTGCATCTATGCAATGTACTTAATTGTACTTAATCTTGACTTAATGATGGGTTGGGAAATTCCTTACAATTGGATCATTCCGATCAACCGTCATACAAATACCACCCTTATTTTTATGTGTAAAGTTGTATTGTTCTATTCAGAATTCTCAGTCCACAAGTTTATTGGTTATCTTATGCAACTTACACCAGAATTTAGTTGGATATCATGTATTCATGACAACATCCTGTGTCTCTCATACCATGTTTTGTTCATTCATATTTCTGGTAGATAGTTTCTTTGTTCATATGTGATCAATCTTCTGTTTATGGCATTATATTCTAGTACTATTTTACAAGATAGATACAATTTTAGAGTTGATATTTTGCTCCCTTATCACATGTATGAAATCTGTATTGTGCCATTGTCACCACTAATACTTGTCAAACCTCTTGGTAATATCTCATTCAAAATGAATATATATATATATAAAACAGGAAATAAACAAATTGATAGATTTTGAATATGAAAGATAAAAGGAAAAAGATAAATAGTAACAAGCTTGTTGGATACTTCTAGTTTACAAAGAAGGCTGCAAATACTGCTCATAATCCAATAGAGGCAACAGAGATCACTCCCACCATTGATGGTGATGTTTCAGCTGAAGCAAATACTATAGTAGTCTATGTGAAATGGGAAGCATTCCAAGCCAACTAAGATGCAGATAAGCAGTTGGTGTATTGGAAAAAAATAAACAAAAATTTACAGTAAAAGTGTGATTTAATTAAAAATTATGTATTTTGAAGTGGTATTTGAAGTGCCATAGATGTTTAAAATAGGAAATGAAAATTAAAATGTAAAATTCATTCAAAAATACCAAAAGCAAGTGTATCCCAAGCACCATAGTTCACAAACTCAGACTCAACAAACCAAAAATTTACAACTTAGCAAAACTCAAAAACTTGAAAATATTTTAATTCTTAAAAAACATAAATTTTATGCAAAATACAGCTACAAAACGTATCAAATGAGTTTGGCAAGGGATTGGGAACAATGCCCCTAGTGAACTCAAGAGTAGCAACCCTCGCAAGGGTCTTAAGACAGCACCCCTCATGCATTCCTTATCATGGTACAGAGTAGAGTTGAGTAGCAATGCCTCTGGCACCAACCCAAACGAAGACCTTTGAAATTGCCCAAAACTTCATGGACATGCCATTATCATAGTTTTTAAAACACAAAAAAAAACATGTATTTTCACTCCAATTTGCACAAGACTACTGAAATACCGGAAAGCCTTTGTTTTAGTGTTTAAGCAACCAGTTTTGGCACTTTTTTTTCTGAATTGGGTCAATTGTTTTGCATCAAGCAATTTTTTCGCAAAATCTCACCAAGTTTCGATGAGTAATCACTAAGTTTCAATGCCCCAACTCACTGAAAACGCAGTCAACATAGACTCACAAGTTTTCCCTATGACTACTCGGCTACCAAAAGGACTCACAAGTACTCGATGACTCACTGACTTTTTATACTATGGAAGGAACAATATTTAGCAAAAAAATTCTGAGGTGCTGCTGAGGAAAATTAGGAGCATTTTTAAAGCAAGGGATTCCATGAATTTTGAAATTCTATTACTTTTAAGTAGAAATAAGGTTATTTATCTTAGAAATCATACCAAGTATATGGTAATACAAATTAGAATTTTAAAAGATGTCATGCAAGCTGCCACATACACATATAAGTTGGAGGAAAATTTCAGCCCCACCTTCCCAATACCTTCTTTTACTTTTTTTTTTACATTGTAGGACTACCCTCAAAGTAAAAATTGAAGCACAAGCCCCCTCCATGGTACCACATCCTAAGTATGCTAGTGATAGACCATTTCAAATAAATCAAGCAAACCGAAAATGGAGCGACTAATCCAACCAAAAAGGGAAACATATCATTTGGAAGGTGGCTTACAAAATGAAGCACATTAATGTAGAAATGAAGTATATCCAGGAACATCAAGTTCCTCACTAATTATGCCCTAAATAGACACAACTAATCCTTGGAAGGACTCATTATATGGTTGAATACTAAACAGTAAGCACCCTTGGATTAAACTTAGCTAATGCCTGATCTATAGGAAAAGAACATTTTCCATTGATGATATATCTTACACTAGGGAAGCTCCTTATATGTTTGTAAATAAGAATTCATCTCCCTTCCACAACTATCTTTCATGGATGATTTCACCTATTCTTTCTTCTAGGTCAACTTTTTCTCCTTTCACAAGAGGAAAATGCTTCCAATTGGCACGCTCTGTATTGCATTGTTTATTAAAACCTCTTCTTATCTAATTACACGTGAATACAGTTGATTAAAATATATCTATTTCTGAAATTTATCATTCTTTTCTGCAAATCTCTATGTCATTATTCATTATTGCTTTTCTGGAGCATAACAGAGCAAAATATAAAAGTTCTTTAGGTTGCATCATCTGTTGGGGGCCTTGCTATAGAGTTAAACAATAAACTGAAAGAAAAACTGCATTTTGTAAGAATTATTTGCGTGAAATTAACTTGGAATAACCTGATGCCAAAAGTCAGTTTTACATGCAAACTTCTAGCTTGAACTTCAGTTTAACAAAGAAAACCATAGATCTTGACAAATTAATGTACTTGATGAGTTGCATCAACTCTATATGCATCAAAATTCATCAATTAAGACTTTAAAAATATATATAGAAATTGTTTTAACAGACTTACCTTGCGCTGCCATAAGGCTAACCATATGGCTCCTACAGAACCAAATGAATAGAAAACTGATGCCCAACCAAACTTCTGGATCAATAATGGGGAGAAGGCCAAGCCTGTAACCGAACCAAGGTACATTCCACTATATACTAGTGCCAATGATCGGCTTCTTTCTTTTAAAGGGACCCACTTTGAAAGCATGTTATTCATAGAAGGCATAGCAACACCCTGCAGAGAAGCACTGCTGTCAGATTGGGAAAAAAAGGTCTTTTGAGGTATCATTTAGATAAAAGTATTTAAAAGGTATGCAGAAAAACATGCAAGGAAGAATGCTTTTGGCACTCCATAGTAGCACAGCAGTGACATTAATAGATTAATCAGTAAATACAAACACCAATACAGCTCGAGAAACAAGAAGTGAAATAATATCAACATATTATAATTCAATATGATGATCTAATTCTATATAGATAATTAATTTACATGACTTCTTTAGTAAAGAAAATTACAGAAAGGTGAAAAATACCATACAGCGGCTCAAACAGAAAAATAATGAACTGGGAAAAAAATAACAGGTGATCCCTAAATGAGAAGAATGAAAAAGTTTAAAACATAATAAAGGGAAAAACATTGTTGTGCAATGGGTGGAAAAAACAAAACATTTTAAAATGAAATAAGTATATCTACCCATGAAAAAGAAAAATTAAGAATTTAAATTGTAACACTCCCACCTTTACCATGGTAATGGTGTGATAAAATATCTTGCCATACAACAAGCTAGGACAAAATCAAATAAAAATTTTGTAGGTACAATTCATACCGTATGACAGCCCTTAAAGAAACTAATTAAAAAAGTATAATGCTCAAGTTCAAACAAGAATTCCCATATAGCAAGTTGATATGGGCCCCACCATATGGATTTTAAAGGATGGGTATCTTTGAAAAAAATCTTTAGATTGTTTGACAGCCTTCACATGTTGACTGTATGACAACAAAAGTACATCAAATTGTAGTTTTTAATATCCCAAACTTCTTCCCCATTGTACAGCATACTATAAACTTGAGCATATATAATATTTTACAAACTACTGTACAATCAATTAAATCAAGTCCCATCATACAACAAGATGAAACAAATTTAGTAAGAAGCTTTTGTCATACGACCAATCAATAGGGAAAATGCCATAAGATTCCCAATTGTACAATCATATGACCTACACATTCCAACCTGCAATCTTTTGTTGTACACCCTATTCACAAATCTGCCTTGTGTTCTACTAGAGTTTATATTGTATAGTATGTGAGGTTTAGTCTAGGGTTTCATTTATCCTTGTATAAGGATTCCTTCATTCATTTGTACAATGAAATATTTTGTAGATCAATACAATTCTCAAGTTGTTGAGCAAATCTGTCTTGCTTGATATCCATTTGCGACAAGTGTTTTGCTTGTAGGTGATTCAAGGGCTTGTGGGATTGAACAAATAACTCCAACAAAGGACAAACCAAAGGATGTTACGTCCCCATTTTTGGGGTCTTTTTGAGTTGGTGTCAGTAGAATTGAAGGAGTATTTTGATGTTGTCAGTGTGTTCAAATGGATAAATGGAGATAAACAACACTTTCTAGAGTGAATTGGACAACTTGTCCGAGACTTACTATTTTTAGTGTCATTGTGGACATTGATTGGTCAATTGGGAGTTTTGAATGACTTACTATTTTAAGCCATTACTATTTTTAGTAAGTGTTATTTTGGGTAACTACTATTTTTGGCAACTAATCATAGCTTCAGTATCAGTATCTTCGATTTTAGAGTTTGAATATTTTGGGTTATTTTTAGCATATTACTATTCATAGTAAGTATAATTTTGAGCAACTGGTCTCAGTCTTAGCCTTCCTTCAATGCCAAAGTGTAGATTCTAGTTTTAGGACTTGGTGAATTTCCTGAGGCGGGGAAATACTATTGTATTATTTCACTTAAATATTTTAACAAAATGACTATCAGTTAAGAGAAATAAAGTGGACATTAAACTTGACGAAAAATAATATTTTATCATCTGTTAATGTGGCCTCCTAAAGTGAAGAAAATAAAATATTTAAATGATATTTTAAAGAGAAAAAAGGGTCATCCACTTGAAGAGAGATAAGTGAAATATTTAAATAGGGCAAAGGTTGTTATTTTATTATATATAAGTTGCCCTAATCTGTATTTTCCCTAATTTCTCATTGAGATTCTACATATTTGGGTTTTGGCCTTCATTTGAGATTTGTTGATTTGGTGTTTTCTGTTATTTCTCTTTGAGAAAACCCTGTGTGGTTTTGGAGATTGGACTTGGTCCATCTCAGGCTTTGTGAGGACGGAGAACCTTGGCAAGAAACATCTTCTACGTTGATGAAAGATCCAATCTGGAGGATTTCTCGGTGGTTTCATGCAAGAATCACATTGGAGCTTATTTGTGGAGCTTCATATTCAGATTTTCCAGAGATTGTTGCACATTAGACTATGTAAATCGATCGAAGGGAGGTTTTGAGGAACTATTTTCTATTCGTATCTTCCTTGGCTGGCCATACCATCCTTGCAGCTGGTCATATCATTCTTGTGTGTGGCATTGAGTTTCTAGAGCTTCCAGTTGAGTTTTGACATTGATTGTTTGGCCTAGGAGTGGAGCCTAGGGTTCCTATTACATTGTCTTTCAGTTTTATCAGCAAAGAAAACTCTTTCTAGCTGTTGCGTCCATTTCTGGGAGCTTGCTAGAGCTGGTTGCAAGTATGATAATTTATCAAAGTCTGTCATATTTTCTTGGTATGTTTGAAATGGCTTTGTAATGCAATTTCATGATCTAGGTAGTTGATAATTTCATGAAACATTGTTCAGATCTGAAATTAATTCGGGTTGAGGGTATCTTGAAAAAAGTATTGTTTGGAAAGTTACTTTAGTTATTTCAATCACTGCAATATATTATTGTTATGAAAACTACTTCTGCATCTCTGTCTATTTCTCTAAACACTCAAATTGAAAATAATACATTACAAGCAAATTGTTTGACAAAATTACAATGAGTGTAAGAAGCGCAAAAAATATAGCAAACAGGGCTGCATATTACAAAGGATCCCAGTGATTTGGATGAGATAGAACCTTACCGTGATTAGACAAGGCAAGATGAGCAGCCTCCACTATTTACTAAAGATAAGATTCTTGATAGTGAGAGGCAAGCATTGGAGGATGTGGGTGTTAGCCGTAGTACTTACTTTATGTTGTGTTAGTTATATTATGTGTAGCCGACGGTACTTAGTTACTACCGGACGGCAGTTGGGAATCGGTGGTGACGTTTGGTCACACCCCTTCGGGTTTTATATAAGCAATGTACTTTCTCTTCGGAGATATAATATGAGAGAGTGACTATTGTAAATGTACTCAAGTTACGAATGATTAATAAAGATTATGGTATTCTCTGATCTATCTTATGTATTTGCATTTCCATACAACGTCTATGCATCAGTAAACTAGGTTACCCCAACGGGTAAACATTTGGCGCCGCTGCCTAGATGTACTCGGGAAGACAAGCACTGGATGGCGTACGGGCACTATGGGCCTACCAGTTGGTGAGATTAACCTAGAGGCCGACGATGCACGTACGGAGCTCTACGAAGGAGAAGACAATACAATGAGGAAATCACTCAATTGAGAAGTGTTGGAATAGAACGACATGAATGAATAAAATAAAAAATAAAAATAAATTGATGTGTTGATTATTGCCTTGTGGAGAAGTGAGCAAAGAATTCATGCCCAATCAATTGAATAAAAATAGAAAGAACTCGAGGAGGAAAAAGCCACTAGAAATGTCGTACTCGCACAACAGCAAGCCGAGCGAAGGGAGAGATACAGAAGACGCACCGAAGGACTACCGAAGGGAGTAAGTGAAGGCGAGGGTCTGGAGGTATCTGACCGAGAGGCCGAGAGAAGTGACGAAGACCGCCTAGAGGAAACAAGGAGCTTGTTCGCGTCCTTAACCTTAACCCCACAGACGGAAGCAAGAGAAGCCCGAAGGAAGGAAGAAGAGGAAGCCTCACGGAGGGAGGCTCAGGACACCGCTGCCGCCGCAAGTATCGAAGTGACCGAGGGGCACGGGGATCACAGTAGCCCACCAGGCCTGGACAGTTCCAGTAGTTCGGGGTCATCAAGTGGCACGGTACCAAACAATTCTGGGGTACCCACGCCGACAGTACCATCCCAGCCTATAACACAACCGATGCTACAAACACAGTCGGCGCCTAGAAAAGTAAACATGGCGACCAACAAAGAGAAGTTGCCAAAATTCCACGAAGATGGAAAGGAAGATCCAGTACGACATTGTCGTACGTGTGAGACAACCTAGTCTGCGAATGGAGTCGCCGACCAGGCAGAATGGGTGAAACAGTTCCCCACCACACTCAGAGGAGTAGCCATCGACTGGTACTCCGATGTGGACAAAACAAAGGTGACCACTTGGGACGAACTCAAGAAAAAATTCCAGAAGGAGTTTTGACTCCTAAGGGATGACAATGAAATTGTTTCAGAGATATACGGTACCAAACAAGGCAAGAAAGAGACTGTGCGGGCCTACAGTCGCCGACTAAAGGAGTTAGTTGGAAAAATGGAGAGTTAGCCAGCGGATGGTCGGAAGAAAAGATGGTTCGTGGAGGGCTTGAAATCGAACCTACGGAGGAAAATGAAGATAGTGCCCCCCACCTCATACGAAGATGCCTATAACCGGGTGATGGACTTGGAGAGCGAACAAAAGACCTCTAAGAAGAAAAGAAGCAAGTCTTCTTCCAACGATGATGACACTTCCGAAGAAGAAAGCAGTTGTGACGAGGGATCGAAGAAGGTCATGATGCTCCAAAAAGCTGTGGAGAGAATGTTAAAAGAATTCAAGGCAATGAAGGGGGGTACGAGCAGAGAAGACGAACTATGGTGCACAGACTGCAAGGAGAATGGCCACACCAAAGGCTCTTGTCCAAAAAAATCATTCTGTGATATCTGCCAAGTTATGGTTCACTCCGTCAAGGAGTGCCCGTATAACATGAAGTCACGAAGTGCACAAGTATTGTTCACAGAACAGGCCACAATGTCCGCACCAGCAGGCACCCCCAGCAAACAAACACCATGGCGTCAGCCGGAGGCTACGGGGATAATAGGCGAGGGAGAAATAATAACAATAACAACCGAAGCCGCATCCAGTATGACACCAAAGGGAGACCTATCATCCAATGCAGGGCCTGTAGCCAATGGGGGCACTTCGCTCGGGACTGAAAAGCCGAGGGTGCTTCCCCACAACACTTGTGTAAATGGTGTGGTCCCGGCAACCACGACGATGCACACTGTCCGAAAGGAGTGAACCTCATAGACATTGATAATACCATGCTCGTACTTACAAGGGGCCAAGCGAAGAAGGCCACATATCCAGATCCCCGTACGGAGACGGAGAGGGCAAGCGACGCAAAAGCAACAATTGAGAACGAGAGAGCCGCACAACGGAAGAGCACCCAGGAAGTTACCAGCACCTCACGCACGACGACGGAGGAAAACATCTTAAGGCAGGTATTACAGACGGAGGTGCCAATAAAATTCCAAGACCTCTTGGAAACCATACCTCAATTAAGGACGGCTATCCTTAACACAGCACCATCACAACCTCGTTAGGTACCCGAAACTTCTCCAAGTCTTACTACAGATCCTATGTTGCTGGCCGTGAATAGTGGGCGTCACCCAGTAGTGGTCGAGATGGGTATCCTTGGCATCACTCTCACAGACACCATTTTAGATGGAGGGTCACGGAGCAAATGTACTTCCAGAGGAGACATTGAAGAAATTGGGCAAGCAAACATTGTGGCCCCCAACCTTCAACTTATTGGGCGCCGACCAGCACGGCATCAAACCCATCGGAACCCTCATGGCTCAACGCGTGATTATTGGGACACAGCCCTTCGTACTCAACTTTGTGGTGATCCCACTAAAGAAAAAGGGGTACGATGCTATTTTGGGACGAGGGTGGCTCACCTCGGCGAAGGTGAACCACAACTGGAAGCGGAACACACTCACCATGGAGA
>MU218084.1:100525-116148 GCA_018584345.1 Thuja plicata | reverse complement strand
ACCTCGGCGAAGGTGAACCACAACTGGAAGCGGAACACACTCACCATGGAGACCGCCGAGAGGAAGTACGGGATTGATCTCCGCATGCAAATGGTGAGCGAGGAGTTAGCATCTTCGGACTCAGAATCCGAAGGAGAGCAATTGGGAGAAGACGGAGGGCAAAGAAGAATGAAGCCCAATGACGAAGGGGTGTTGGAGTTGGAAGAATATTCTGGGGATGACGGAGATTCAATGAATGGCCTCTTTCATTGGCAAATGGAAGATTACGAGTTCTTCACACCATCTTGTAACATGCTAAGCATTAGGGAGGAGGAAGCCACCCCCGCACACCAGTTTAGGAAGGAAGAACCCATCAAATACCAGGAGGTAAAATCAAAAGGGAAAAACCTTTGTGACGACGCTCGTGTCGGCGACAGTTGGAACCCAGTGGCCGCAACCTTCAAAATCTTTATTCTCTTTCTAATTTACGGGCGAGAAACCATGGTTCCTATTGAATTTATGGTACCAAGTCTAAGGATAGCCATTGAGAACAGACTCGAAGAGAAACTATTGCTGGCATAGTGGGCGACAAAGCGGACACAGTTCACGACAGGTCAGTTGGTATTGAAGTTCAATGGGCGAAATGAAATAAAACCTGGAAAATTCAAAGCAAAGTGGCTAGGCCCATATAAAATTCGGGAAGTTGCCGCGAATAGGGCAGTGAAGTTATGGACACCCGACGGCCAACGGTTCCGGACGCAGTCAACGGGTCGAAGCTAAAAATATATCATGAACGGGAGCAAGAAATAGACCGCCGGGCCCGTCAGGAATCTGAAACGCTTACTTAGAAAAAAAAAAAAAAGGAAAAGGCAACCTGTACGGACTGATGACGTATGGATAAAAATTTGGAAAAAGAAAAAAATTTGGCACCGTACGGCCTGATTCCGTAATTAAAGTTTTGCTTAAAAGAGCCCATATGGTACCGTACAGCCTGGTGTCGTACGGTGGTATGGACGAAAACAGTTGTGAAAAAAGAAGAAATGGCACCGTACGGCACCCCCGAGTGGACCACGTACGGTGGTCACACCGTACGGTGGAACCACCATGGGTGGAGGCCCGAGTGGGACCATGAACGTTGGCCACACCGTACGGTGGAACCACTGAGTGGTGCCGCAGCTTAATAAGCCCGAAGCCGTACGACAAACCACCAAGAGGGCTTCGCATGCAGGTGCAGCTGGAGAAGAAGAAAATTCCAATATGACGGCGAATCATTAAGGAAAGGAATTCTGGAGAGAAATTTCCTACCGCAGCGGATGTAAAAAAAGAAAAAAAAAACGACAAATAAAGACCGGTTCAGAGTGAATAGCATATGGTACCGAAGGAAGAAAATATAGTTATTGGCCATTCGCACAGGCACCATAACGCAGTTGGCAGAGGAGAGAGGGCATCGGACGAAAATCATGAAAACGGTGTGCGCCATGGACTTTTGTGTGGGTTTGAAGGTGCTAAATTGGTTTACAACATAGAGTTTGGGGTACCCGCGCCGTCAGGGTAAGCGTTGGGTTTGTTCCACTCGGTGAGAAAGAAGTTTGAAGCTAAGCGTTGGAGGGGAAGCCATAAGCCGCCGAGAGAGATGGATTTGGAGGTTGTGAACACACAGCGTTGAGCAGATGAGACCCAGAGATGCTACAGGCATTGATTGTCCGCACGCCAATGGTGTCGAGAGAGGTAGCAAGGTACTACGCTTTGAGGAGTATGTCTTGGCTGGACATGAGGCTGCCGTGGTGGAGGCATAGAGAGCTCGGAGGAGCTGACCACGAGGTTGGAGGCAGTAGAGCAAGACTTGGCTTAGTGTACCCAGTAGTTGGGTGTGGAGAAGGCGGCTATTGAGGACAGATTGATTACGGAGGCAATATCATTTGCAGCACTTGGTAGAGGCTGAGACTAAGCAGCATGTTTTGATTCTTGTATGTAGTGGTTCCTCATTCCTATTTTGTTTCGGTCCCGGACATTTTGTTGTCGTCCAGAGACGACTTTTCTTTAGGGGGATGATGTTAGCCGTAGTACTTACTTTATGTTGTGTTAGTTATATTATGTGTAGCCGATGGTACTTAGTTACTACCGGACGGCAGTTGTGAATCGGTGGTGACGTTTGGTCACACCCCTTCGGGTTTTATATAAGCAATGTACTTTCTCTTCGGAGATATAATATGAGAGAGTGACTATTATAAATGTACTCAAGTTACAAATGATTAATAAAGATTATGGTATTCTCTGATCTATCTTATGTATTTGCATTTCCGTACGTCTATGCATCAGTAAACTAGGTTACCCCAACAGGTAAACAGTGGGTGCAACAGGAGATGTAGAATTAGAGGCTATTGATGAGGCTAAGGAGGCATTGCCATCTACTATCATGATAGAGGTCGAATCACAGATGCCAAGTGAGGAGCCACCACAGACTTCAACAATTAGAACCTAAGAAACTTGGTTCGGCCCCCTAGCCCTCCGAACCAGCCCAAGTTTGAACTGGTTCATGGTTCTGGTCTGGTCCGCCTGTGGGTCCAAATAGGGTCCAGTCCAAAGCCGGCTGGTTTGAACTAGGCTAGCCACAATTCGGACCCAGGCGGACCATGATCAACCAAGGTTGGCTCATAGTCAAAATCAATGCCCAATCAGCGTTTTTTGCAAATTTAATTGTTTTTTCACATCCACAATCCTAAAAAGTGGATTCTAAAGACTTATGGTGGCTTCTAACTTTCATTTGTGTTGTGCAAATAGGTTATTTTCTCTTGAGGTGGAGTAAATAGTTGGTTGAGCAAGAGTTTGGTTGTACAAGGAGGAGTTGGAAGATTGATTTGTGGATCTTCATCAAATATGTGTGCCTCACTCCTACACCTTTGCAAGCTTTCAATGAGTGAAAGAGGTAAGTTTTTTTTGCATTTGATTTTGTTTTTGTTTAAGTTTTTAATTTTTTTTCATTTCTCTTTCATTTTCTTTTTTTCATTCTCTTGTTTTTATTTTGAATATATATAAAATTCTTGCCATAGGAACTACAATAGCATCTACCTCTTCTTCCATAGGCTATAATGAACAACAATGAATAGATCCAAATTATGATTCTCCTTTGTGGAAGTATGTTGATATTATAAGGCCCCTTCTAGGAGGTGGTGCATTCCGTTGGAAATGTCAGGGTTGTGATGTAGAAAGGAATAGTTCATATTATCGGGTGGTAGGCCATTTGTGTGGATTCCCTGGAAGAGGAGTCATGAAATACCCTAGAAAAAATGCACCTATACCAAATGAAACAATATTAAAATACATTGTGGAGCATGAAGCAATAGAAGAGAGAGAAGTACGTAGAAAAAATACAACCACTAGCACTAAAAACAAATCAAAGGGAATGCAGCCCCCGCTACAAATATTGTGATAGAAGACCACCCCTTTTATACTACCCTAGCTGAGCCTGAAACTGAATCTCAAGCACCCATTACACGCAAAAGAAAGGGACCATTGGAAACTTCATTTCAAAATGAGAGTCAGGACATTGCCAACTTTGATGTAGCAAGATGCTTATATGCAAATGGGCTGCCTTTCAGTGTTGTTGGCTCCCCATTCTGGAAGAAGATGTTGAAAAGTGTCAATGAACCTCCTAGAGAGTATAAGAACCCTGGTTATAAGAAAGTATGTACCAGCTTGTTGGATAGAGAGGTCAAGAGGGTTGAGGATGCAATGAAGCCCGTAAGGGGTTCATGGATTGAAACAGGGGTATCGATTGTTTCAGATGAGTGGAAAGATGCAAGAAACCGTCCCTTGATCAATGTCATAGCGGTGTCTCCTAAAGAGTCAATGTTTTTGAAATCCATGGATTGTGAGGGGCAACTAAAAGATGGACCATTTATTGCTGATATTCTCATCTCTGCCATTGAACAAGTGGAACCTAGAAATGTTGTCCAAGTCATAATGGACAACACAAAGAATTGTCGAGTTGTTGATTTGTTGGTTGAAGAGTGATATCAGCATATATTTTGGACACCTTGTGCGGTTCTGACGCAGTCACGGACAGAGGGACCTCAAAGTGATCAGTCCAAACCGTGCAGCCCAAGTCACACAACAAAAACAACAGTAATAAGAGCAATAACGAACTGAAAACATGCCATATCTAACGTTCACATTATCACAGATTCATGAAATTTACATACAATTGGCCAACAACATGCACGCTTACATGCCATATTACAATAGAAATCCAAACTTCTAAGTCCTTCGAACCTTCAAGAGTTATCTACCAAGCACCCCCGTTACAAACAATGATCAAATGCCTCAATATATAGAGCCTTTGCAAGAAACATGTCGGCCAAGAACAGTCACATTTTCCAAGGAAAGGAAAATGTAATACCAAAAATATAGATCAGGACCTAAATCATGAAGAACTTAACCAACACGATCTGAAATGAAGCGCAAACCCATAGATAGGTCGGCCACAAGTTCGGGAACATCGAACGATGCACCACAAACCTTCACAAATCACAGAATTGCTT
The DNA here is from genome assembly GCA_018584345.1 of Thuja plicata. NCBI lineage: Eukaryota > Viridiplantae > Streptophyta > Pinopsida > Cupressales > Cupressaceae > Thuja > Thuja plicata. The sequence continues at coordinate 111,628 of MU218084.1, read as the reverse complement.
CGCATGATTGGAAACCTCCAACTTAGCCATCAAACATGAAGAACACACACGTCTGAGCAAGAATCCAAGATATCTCAATTGCAAAGAGTCAGATCGAGGTGCAAACCCAGACAAAGGTAAAACACAATGTCCATAACATGCCATGAGGTTCGCAGCATCATCAGAGCCAACTCGAAGGAACGCCACAGAAAACACAGAAACTGACAAACAAGAACAAACTAAAAGGAAATATTTTTGGGTGATGCAAGATTGCCATGAACCCAAGGATGCTCCTACATTAGACACCCCTGGTAAGAAAAGATGTTCCATGAGAGGAACTCATGAGCATCTGACAGGATTTAGGATGTAATTCCCATTCTCATTTTTTATCCAAATGTCTTCCTCATTGATACCTTTCTTCCGCCTTACTTCTCTTCTTTCTTTTACCAAATCCTTCAACTTCTCCTTCTTTGCACTTTCTTTTCCTTGCCACACATCTGCATACGGTAGTAAGGGATGTTTACTATCACCTTTCTTTTGCACATCCGAATTACTTCTGCTGAAAGATCTCATCTTATCTGCAACTGAAGTCTTCTATTGCATAGTTCTACCTCTGTTACCATTCGGTATCATCTTGTTCTCACATCTTCCCACAAGATCCTTCTTCAAATCGATGTCATCCTTTAGTTTAACCTTTGCCTTCTCATCACAGCAACTCTTCACAAGACTCAAGTTCCTCACTCCCTTCTCTTTCTCCTTCAAGGAAGCCAAAGTAAATTTTTGCCCATCCTTCTCTATTGTAACCAGGTTCCTTCTACAATCATAGATAGCTCCTCTACCAAATTGCCAAGGTCTACCCAGCAGAACATGACAAGCACCCATTGACAAGACTTCATCTCTGAATGGGCCAATATTAAAGTTCACCAAACACTGCTCTTTCACCTCTACTACATGATCATCTTGCAACCAACTTATCTTGTAAGGACAAGGATGTTGAAGCCTCTTCAAACCAAGTTTCTCTACCATTTCTTCATATACCAAGTTATCAGTACTTCCACTATCTACAATAACCTTACAACACTTACCCCCTGATTCACATACAGTCCGGAAAAGATTCTTCCTTTGTGTAGGTTTGGTTTCCTCCTTTCTCAGCTCCATCATATCTCTCCTAAGTATAAGGGATTCTCCCATCTCCGGTTCTTCTATATTCTCATCTAGTGCTCTAAGTATTTGCTCCTCATGTGCCATACAATTCTTTTTACCAATGCCTTTACTAGATCCCTCAGGACGTTCATAAGATCTATGTCCATTTTCTCCACATTTGAAACATGTACCCAAGAATTCCTTCCTGCCTCTTCCTCTTCTTGGTGCATTCTGATCTGGTTCTTTACTCCACTTGGATTTTGATTCTTCTTCATTTGTCTGCTTCTCCTTGCTGCTATTCATCTACTTCTCTTTTCCTTTAGGATTATTCTGTTGTCTCCTCTTTACATTATCTTCTGCCTTAAGAGCATATTAATAAGCATCCTCTACTATGGAAATCCTCAACATACTCATCTCATCTTGAATGTTAAATCTAAGGCCATTGATGTATCTAGCCATCTTCTCCTTAGTTACCTTCGGTGTCTAGATTTGATTGTCATCTTGTAAAACTCTTTAGTGTATTCCTTCACACTCATGTCCCTCTGCTTCAAGTTCTGCAACTTCTTCAACAATTCCAACTCATAATCTTTAGTGATGAATTTAGCCTTCACTCTTGCAACCATCTGCCTCCACCCGGTGATTTTCATTTCACCATTTTCCTCTCTGTCCTTCTACAACTCTTTCCACCATAAAGCAACATGTCCTTTCAACTTAGCTTGTGCTAACCTAACCCTCTGTGGATAAAGTAATCCTCCAACTCTCCTATCCAGTCTATCAAATCCTCTAGATGTAATGAGCCAAAAAAATTAGAGACCTCCATTCTATGACACTTACTTGTGTCACTGCCTTTAGCAATCTCTCTTCTCTCTCATCTGTCGGTCCTTCATCTTCTTCAGTAGCCTCCTCATATTCTTCTTTTGTCTCAGGATTCCTCCGCAAAACAACTAATGTGTTTCAGATCTCATTTATGAAGTCTTCCATCATTTTCTCTATCCTCTTAGGGTTCATCCTTCTTGGCGGTATCTCTCCCTTCCCTCAGTGCAACTGCCTCTGCAAGGTTCCAATTGCCTCTCACTCGGCGATCTATTGAACACACTTACAACCTGCCTCCACCTGGCGACCTGTTCACCCATGGGATGCCTCAACAACTCATTCAAGGTTCACAACCACAGCAATTCCTCCCCACGGCATCTTGCACAAGTCCTTTGCAATTGCGGGCCAGATCCACACTCTGCCACCCCACAACAAACACATCTTGGGCTTCGCAACTCAGGAAAGAGGATCTGCTAACTCAGGAACGAAAAATTGCTCTGATACCAACTAACGCAATCACTGATGGAGGGACCTCAAAGAGATCAGTCCAAACTGTGCAACCCGAGTCACACAGCGGAAACAACAGTAATAAGAACAATAACGAACTGAAAACATTCCAAACCTGATGTTTGCATTATCACAGATTCATGAAACTTACATACAAATGGCCAAAAACATGCAAGCTTACATGCCCAATTACAACAAAAATCCAGACTTCTAAGTCCTTCGCACCTTCAAGAGTTATCTACCAAGCACCCCCCTTACAAACAATGATCAAACGCCTCAACATATAGAGTCTTCGCAAGAAACATGTCGGCCAAGAACAATCGCATTTTACAAGGAAAGGAAAACATAATACCAAAAATATAGGTCAGGACCTAAATCACGAAGAACTTAACCAACACGACCTGAAATGAAGCATGAACCCATAGGTAGGTCGGCCACAAGCTCAGGAACATCGAACGATGTACCACAAAGCTTCGCAAAACACAGAATTGCTTCGCATGATTGAAAACCTCCAACTTAGCCGTTAAACATGAAGAACACACAGGTCCGAGCAAGAATCCAAGATATCTCCACTATGAATAGTCAGATTGAGGTGCGAACCCAGACAAAGGTAAAACACGATGTCCAGAACATGCCATGAGGTTCGCAGCATCATCAAAGCCAACTCGAAGGAATGCCACAGGAAACACAAAAACTAACAAACAAGAACAAACTAAAAGGAAATATTTTTGGGTGATGCAAGATTGCCATGAACCCAAGGATGCTCCTGCATCAGGTCCACTCACTCAATCTTATGCTACAAAAGATTGGGAACAAAATTGGGTGGATCAAAGAGGTGTATGCATAGGCTAAGGACATCCAGATGTTCGTCACAAACCACCACGTGACTCAAGGAATTTTCAGAATATTCTCACATTTGGAGCTATTGAAGGTAAGTTAACTTGAACTTGAAGTAGTTATTTAATTTAAAAAAATAAAATTAGTGTATTACTGTTGATGCCTAAAATTGCTCTTAGGTGTAACGGCCTGTGGGAAGCTTCAGTGAATGGAGGACCTAAAGCTTTTCACTGAGAAACCTCCAGGATTTTAGAAGTCGGCTCTTCATTTTGTGTTGAGGGAAAAGGGAAGAAATAAGCTAAAAAGCTCCAAAGCGATATGCTAAGCTTTTGGAACACTTTAAAACCCGCAATGCACAAGCTATTTCAGTGAATGAAACATCAAGGCAAACCTTATAACTCATATTTTAGGAACAATTACAAAAATGAAAGGACACCGCAATCAAATGACATAGAGTGGACCATGCAATACATTCACAGAATAGAGAAGCCTTAGGCATAATCTATTTAGCAAAGCTTAAAACACAGATGCACTAAAGTCGAAGATTACAATTAACCAGCGCAGAAACTTTCATGAGCACTGAAACTCTAAAAACAAAGGGCTGAAAGCATGATCAATTTGTATTAAGATTTCAAGCTACCCATTACAATCTGAGGCTTACAAAACCTTAAAAAATCTCTGCAAGAGTCCTGTTCTATTTTGTCAAAAGTTAGGTCTAAAGTCCTCCTCTCCTTGTTTTCTCATTACAACAACTCGCCCTTTTAAAGGCTAAGGCATGATCTCATTCTTCAAAACACAAAGCGGTTAGAAGAAACCGTCAGGGGTCTCACTCCGTGCAGTCAGGAGAGAGCGATTTTCTTTACCAACACTGGAAACTGTCAGCTAACCCACCCTAATCTGTTACCAAAAACAAATCACCCATTATGCTCTGCAACCACTACCTTGTGCAAAATAGTGTAACATCTTTTTGAAAATCGTGCTAAACGAAAGCTTGAGAATATGTTGAAACACGTGAGAAAGAGCATGCTGGCGTGAGATGCGTGCATGCTTTTAGTTTGGTTGAGGTGAAGACACGCGACGAACAAGCGTTGGCTTCCCATAGAAGGAGAGACGAAACTCCTCAGAGTCCCGCGAGAGAACCACGTGTAACTCTGTGCGAAGGCTACTGGTGGGACACGCGGCGGATGGGTGTGTAGTCTCCTTTGAAGCGAAAGATGGATCTCTTTAGAAACCGAAAGCAACAACATTTACTCAAGGCGAAGGTCAAACCAGGGAACCCAAAAGCCCGACGCCACCTGCAGAGAGAAGCTTCTAAAAGAAAGGGGAAGATGTTAGGCAGAAGAAACAAACATTGTTAGCCAAGAAATGTCAAAAAAAAGGCTTTTAGAAAAGAGAACCAGGGTGGCTAATTGATGTCCTGAAAGGAAAAAGTACACAAAAAACTCAGGAGGCAATTGCATTCGTTCACAGCTTTGTCATGAAACTTTACATTTGATACCCTGCAGCAATAGCACTTCTGACCAGCACTCTAGATTAAGCAGTCATAAAGTGAACATAGCTCGTCCAGGGATTTTTGTGTGTGCAGAGGCGTTTAGTCCTTCCCTTTACTCAGAGGAATAAAAGGGCTTCGCTCGCCTGCTAGGTTACGTAGGTGAGGTAGTGTCCCATAGCCAACTGGATAGAGCCTCGCTGCCAGTCAGGCGTCTATAGCCCCAACAAGGTTATCCCCTTGACAGCCATTAACATTGCTCTACTGCCAGCCAAGCGTCCATAGCCCCGGTAGAGTCATCCATATGACCTGAATTTTGCATCTTTTCTTATTTATTATTTTTCTTTTCTCTGCCTCTTGGCTTCAATTTGCACAAATGATTAGACATCATCCCTTCAGGTTGGTTGTCAAGGTGGTAGCAGGACACCTCTGATTTTTCACCAAGTGTGCGAAGGAACGCCATTTCATCCTCATTAATAAAGGTATTTAAATATTAAAATGTGGGAAATCCAGACTGGACAACACTATTTCCAACGGAATGACTAAAATTAATGCATAAATGCTATGAAGAATGTGCTCACACATACCGGATATCAAATGCAATCTTTCACTTTGAGCATAAAATTAAATGTCATCACCTTCTGGAAGTTCGAAGAGTACGATCTCCCTCTAATGACATCACCAGCAGCAAAACCTAGCTCGCCATCCACAAAACCAAGCAAGTGGCAATTCTTGGAAAATGGGTAAGGTACGTCTGCTAAATTTGAAGCAATATTCTTTCAGAAGGATTAAATGTGACATGTCTGCAGACTTAATTACTTTCTCTATAAAAGAGCATTCCTTTTCGAAAGGTGGCACAACATTTGCAAGTCCCTTAGCTTTAGAGCGAAGCTTAGATTTGTCCAACCAAGAAGCATGGATACTCCAGTGAGACTGACTAGCCCACTACATCAAGATCCCTTTCTAGGACGAATAGATGGTGATCAGCTAGCCACGCTGGTCAAGACTAGCGATAAATTGGTGCTTGCGGCTCTGAAATGGGTGCTAGGAGAGGACTTCCTAAACAACGAAGATAGGTATAGGCTTAACACTAATATTTCATCTTGCTTCGTCGGCTCTCTGCTGGACTTGGGGGAAACAATGGACATAATTGCCTTTCTGGCAGAAAGCACGTTTGGCAAAATTTACTGCAAAGGGCTTGACGACATGCTTGGTTGTTGTGACCATATTCACACCTCGCCCATCTAGGATGGGACCCCCTTTCTTTCTCGTCTTGTTTGGCCTTTTTTCTTTTGTCGTTTCAATGGCTCTTAGTTTCGGTCTCTTGTTTTTTCCTTGTGGTTCATTTTGAGAAATGATGAGTTTTGACCTAGTCCTCGATCAAAGATAGTTTCAATAATGAGGTGTTGTCCGATTTGGATATATTATATGTTTTTTTTATGCCCCCCCCCTTTTAAACTAATTGGATGGTGAGTCTTTATGAAACCCACATGACAAGCACGAAGAAGACATGTGAAAAGGCTCTAAAGGTGGTTGACAGAGTGATAAGAAAGGAAGAAGCCCCTAGAAATAAAACATGAAGGTCACTAAAGATTGAAACACTCAAAGGGTGAAAGAGTGAATAAAAAAAAATGATCAAATGAATAGAAGACTTCACTTGTAAACGTTATAAAGTGCCAACCTCACCGAACCTTGAAACATATTCAAAATCCCCAAATTGAAAGGAGTGTTGATTGGGGCAATGAAGGAACACTTATAAGGAGGTTTGATCATGGAACTCGAAACATGCAAAATGTGAAATACATGAGTTGAAGAAATTTTAAATATAAGAATCCATAGCTGGCCCACATATAGTGCACTTTGCAATAAAATTTTCATTGTCGGACTCCAAATCGTACACGAACGTAAAACACCCTTGGTCAAGGAAAGACAAAACACAGAATTGGAAGGAAGTATAACATATCTCTAGCAGCCAAGGGATGAATGAAGGAAAGCTTCGCAGAAGGAAATGTCCAGAATCCGCTCCAGTGCGATTATATGCAAGTCAAAGAGTTTGGGAAACAAACAAAATTCCTCCAGACTTCCCAAAATGGGCTCGAGCACAAATTAGCACCAGTCTTGAAATGGTGGAACAAAGAAAATCCCCTTTGTGGCAAATATGCACACTTTGAGCACAAAGTGGTCCTAAGTTGGGGAATGAGATATAAATGGAATTCCATAGAGAACCCCTATTCGTGCTTATATTGCGTTTTCACATGTGTCCAGAAATAACTAAAGTTTGATCTCCCTCAATATGGTCGAATTGCACTCACAAGCCAAGTGTGCACACAACTCCAAGGAAATAGTTGCAGGGGGAACTAGAAATTCTGCAAAATGGTATGTGCCTACAAAATCTATCTGCAACATACCATACTTGGGAGGTGAATGAGTAGGACTTCAACCGGAAACACCAAATGCATCCCCTATAAAGTATCATGAAATCTCAAAGGACAAGCGATTAATTGAAAATATTCAAAATAAAGACAACAAAGTCAATTGAAGAACAAAACGACTTGGAGAAGAATAAGGGAAGGATCCAGCTTTATCCATCCCACGGTTAATAAGAAGCCCATAAGAGAAAATGCAGGCTCTCCATCATCAGAGATATGTTGCAGCATAACCTCATGGTGATCGTGGGATCCGTAGAGAGAAGCCCAACTCACATCAACAATGGTGGACGAATTCATCCTTCGTATGTTCCAAAATACACTCAGGCTAGAAGTTTGTCTAGATCCTAAACCCGTTCACAGTAGCCATGAAGTTTCTTTCAACACACATCCAATGCAATTTTGTCATAATCAATGAATGAAGGGATCCAGGCTTGCAAAGAAAATTGAAGCACACTCAGCCCGGATTAGGCATAACCAGAGAAGTGCCAATCAAAGAAATGATCCGCCAAGACTCCCAAAGATGTCACAGCACATATAGGCCATAGTTGTGAATGGAAGAGAATCTGCTAGATGCTTCCAAACGCGCTCAGGGCACGATTTCATATTGATGTTTTCAGATGTTGGATATTTTCAGACATGCTCAAAGCATAAATCCACAAAGGAGAAAGAATATTGGCGCAGAAGAAAATGTCCACTGTGGACACCTAAAATTTTGGAGCGCAATTCAACGGATGCCAAAGAAAGTCAAACCAGCGCAGAATCCACTTGGTCGTGGAATCCCCGCCAAGCAAAAAAATCCCCTACCACTCCAAAATGCCACTCGTGAATGCTGGAGCGCATTTCAATGGAGTTGGGGAATGGTCAACGCAATGAAAAAATCCATGATGGAGGTGAAAATGCACTCAAGAGCATTGTGGGGCGAAGTTCCTCCCGACTCAGGGAATTTTCCAAAGTGAAAGAATCCGGCACAACCAACATATTACACTCAGGCAGTGCAAACTTCAGGCCCAGGATCTAGGACTCGTTCCAGTGCTAAAAAGAAAGCCCAAGTCCAAACTCAAGATATCAAGAAATTACGGGACTCGATCCAGAGTATGGAGCTACAGATGGTTAAAGTTCAGATGCTGGAGGATCAGCTGGAAGCTATTTAGTTTGGGTTGCTGGAAGTTTTTTTTTGGCTTTTCGTCTGCTGGGAGCTTGTTTTAGTTTCTGTTTTGATATTTTGTAATGTAATCTTCTGTTAAATCTGGGGTTTAGCCCTCTCTTGGTTTTCTATCTCTTTTGACAGTTAGTTGTTTCCTTGTCCTTCGTTGTCTATCTTTTGGTATTTTGTAAAGGGTTTCGGGGCCCCTTCAAAACCTGTTGTTACCTTAATCAAAAACATATTACACTCAAGCATGAATTCCACAAAGTCATGGAAACGTGGAAGAAGTTTCAAAGAAAATAATCCATGAGGACTCCCCAATTGCACTCAAACTGGAAGCTCTGTCAATGTCACCACAACTCCATACTGCTAGCAAAATGTTCAGGTGCCCTGCTAAAGATAGAAACTCTGACTTACCCAAAATAAACACTTACTATAAATAGTAAGTGTGTCGATCTGACTCAAACGAAGAGCAATCCCGACATCACAGACCTCCAGAGTGGAAATTGACAACTGGCTCTACCACACGATCCCCTTTATCATCCTGATCAGCCTACGAGGGTCACAAAAATAAGCTAATCCCATGCGCCTAAAAACGAGGACATTACATATACCAGGAAGGCTGCCACCATATAGAGATTTATAAGTGTCTGATGGGTACAAGGCAGCATTCCTTAGACTATTTCCTCATGATGATATGCGAGATTTGATTACAACTGAATTCATAGAGTTTGTGAATGCAAGAGGCCTAAGTAATGATGCTCTTCGTCATTGGTTTAGGAAGGATGCTCATAGTTGGTGGTACCTCCATGGCCAACGATTCCAATTGTTGCAGCCCCTTAAAATCAAAATTATATTACAAGTTTTATTTAAAAAAATTTAGTTTACTTTGTCTTCATGAGTTGCTAGCAATTTTTATTTTATAAGATTAATAATTTTATTCTAATTGTTTACTTTGTCTTGTCTTCATAGGTTGCTAGTTCATCTGCATCAGAAAGAAATTGGAGCACATATTCCTTCATCCACTCAGTAAAGTGCAATAGGTTGCAATAAAAAAGAGAGAACTTAGTATATGTGCATTCCAATTTGTGTCACCTCTCGCACAAGCATAAAGAATACAAAGAAGGGGAGACGAAGATGTGAGATTTAAATGCATAGCTTGCGGACTTGGATGCTTCCACTTCTCAGCTTGCAATTTCTGAATTGGAAGAATTTGACAGCAATAATGTTATTGGTGCAGCTGATCCCATTCGTCGTAGCTTTATTTGTGAATCAACTAATGCCAACGAAGAAGATGAAGAAGAAGAATAAATCACTAATCCATTAATTGAAACTTGAAACAATGATACTTGAACTTGATGTTATGATTTATCATTTGACATCTTCATATTTTGATGTTGAGCTTGAAGTATATGATGCTATGATGGTATGATCACGATGCTATGATTACAAGTTTATGGTGTTTTTGTTTTTGATTAAGGAAAAAACAGGTTATGAGGGGACCTCGAAACCCCTTACAAGCAGATTTTGAGGGGGATTTGGAACTCCGCTAAAAAGGGAAGCTGCAACAGATAGAGCAAATGCAGAACAACAACCCAAAGCCAGCAAACAAACAGCAGCATAAAATCACATGGCATACAAAGCACCAGTTGCCCCCAAGAACCCAACACACTAGGCCAAAGTCTTACATCAAAGAGAAAATCTCCTAAGAAAATAGAACCATGGGGTTTTGAAGGCTCCCCAAACCATAACATTGGGTTTTGACATGGCTAGCAAAACCATCATCAGAGACTGCCACAGAAAATTGAGCATCAAAGAGTCAGAAGAAGCAATGAGGTTTTAAGAGGATCCCCAAACCAGAGTGGGTTTTGACTTGGCTCCCACAACCACCTTGGGTTTTAAAATGGCTCCCAAAACCATAACAGAGAATTCAAAACCATAACAGAGAATTGAAAGAAATCCCAAACTGAAACTAGCCACATAAAGAAGTAAAATAGGAAAATGCCAGCTAGAAGATAGGGTTTTAAAACCCAAACCATCCAATTATGGGCAGCGTAGATTTCCCAGAAGAACAAAACCAATCCCCCAACAAAACTCCCCTCCACCTCAATAGAAAGAGATCCCACCACTATAGGATAGTTTGAAGAAAGAATTGTCCTCCTCGATAACCACTTTCGAAACCACTGTTAGTTGCCAATAGGATCTACCTGGTCACGATAGTACAAAACTGGAACATGCATGGAACAGAGATGGAACATAAAATAAACACTATATAACCAGCAACCATCTTACATTCAGTAAGTACACAACATAGATAGGTCTAATTATTTTCTGGTAGTTTGTTCTATTTCCACACCAAAAGATAGATCTTACAATAATGTGCGGGACTCTTATATAGAGAGCTAAAGGTTGGTTTGAGGCCAACCATTTTCCAACTAATTACTACTAACAGACATTGATTAAACATACTTTAACCAAACCCGACCATCTAACTTTATTTAATATCTATTGCATGTCTACATCATCCCCCCCCAAAACTTGTCGTCTTCCAAACGACATTACAAAATGGGAAAATCCACCAACTATTATTTCTGCTGAGAAAGGTGAGAGTAAGAAGGCGTCCATGTGGTGGAGTTCGAGCTGCGCAGGGTTGTCAATTCATTTTTTGTCGCTAGCTGCTTCTCCCTAGTTGCTTTGAGAAGTCGTAGTGCGTCCATCTTGTCTTTTTCAGCAGTGAGGAGTAGCCGTTCCTTTGTAGTCCT
>MU218084.1:78888-91672 GCA_018584345.1 Thuja plicata | reverse complement strand
TCCCTTGTTACTTCGTTATCCTCTGTGTCACTGTCAGTCACTAGGGTTTGTTGTATGAATTCGCGGCCCATTATGCTGCCATCTTGCTGCGCGTACCAGTCACCGTACTAGCCTTGCACTAGTCACTCCTGCCAGCGTACCAATCTCGTTCCGTACCAGTCACATACCAGCCCATACCGTACCAGTCACGTACCAGCCCGAAGCTATGTCACATGTTGTACCAGTCCCGTACCCGTTCCGTGCTATGCCAAACTATTAGTCACTATACCAGTCCCGTACCAGCCCGAAGCTATGTCACGTACTGTACCAGTCATGTACCAGCAAGGGTACTAACCCCTACTTAATCAAACCTCAGGTTCGATTTAGGCAGCGGCGCCAAAATGTTAGTTGCCAGTAGGATCTACCTGGTCACGATAGTACAAAACTGGAACATGCATGGAACAGAGATGGAACATAAAATAAACACTATATAACCAGCAACCATCTTACATTCAGTAAGTACACAATATAGATAGGTCTAATTATTTTCTGGTAGTTTGTTCTATTTCCACACCAAAAGATAGATCTTACAATAATGTGCGGGACTCTTATATAGAGAGCCAAAGGTTGGTTCGAGGCCAACCGTTTTCCAACTAATTACTACTAACAGACATTGATTAAACATACTTTAACCAAACCCGACCATCTAACTTTATTTAATATCTATTGCATGTCTACAACCACCCCTCCTCCCTACAGCCAGCTACAAGAGAAAGCCACTCTATGCCATAGTCAAACTCACCCTCAAAACATATCACCACCTCCATAGATGACAGATCCACCTCAATAGGGAAAGAGAGAAAAGGAGACAACAACAAAAAGCACCCAGCCCACCAGCAAGTTGCGGAAAGGCACCTCATATAAATAAGGGGAGGCTTCACCTCTATAGAAGTCTCCAAAGGAAGAAGCGAAAGATTCCCCATAAGAGTCCACCAAAACAATGAGAACGAGAAGCGCCAGACTCCACCTAGGGACTGAGCAGCCCCAAAACCAGAAAATTTCCTTAACCAAAAACAGCCAAAGGCCAAAGCGGGCCCATAAAAATTTTCAGCATCCAGCTAGCCACAACTTGAAAATTTTCAGCATTCAGCATCCAGTGTTTTTGTTGTTTATATGATATTATGTGACATTCTAATCTTAATTCATGCTTATAGGCTGCATAAATATAGCTATATATATATATTTTACATGTTTTTGTACTAACGAACCCAAACCCCATTTCAAAATTTTGTCGTTTTGGCAAACCAGTTCTTTGAACCCAAACTTGAACCCGAACCCGAACCGGCAACCTAGATTAGAACCTCTACCTCTCCCCAAGATTTCACTAGATTAGGCAAGAGGAAGATATAAAATGTTGTATTTACTATTTTCATTTTGTCAGCTATTTAAAATCAGCCATCAAGATTCTGCATGATGATGCAATATTGTACTCATTTTGCATTCAAAACAATCAAATTAATAGAAAACACTTTTGTACTCATTTATGAACTCATTGGATACATTTTGTCATTGAATTTTGAAAAATAAAAATATGTTTTTCTAAAGAAATTCAAGCAATTTTTTAAGTTGCTGAGTTTTTTGCCGTCACAAATTTTGGGTCTGCTGAGACCAAGCTTTCCAACGTAAGCCCTAACCTGTCGAGAATGAGATCATCCATCCATACTCTAATTACAAAGCTTCCCCAATTAAAAAATTTTATATGAGAGCTCCAATCTATTTGATGTTTTCAATAAATTATAAAACGTTTCATAACAATATATATGAATTTAAGACATGACAGATTTCAAAACTAGTGATAAGAAAAATTATTGTATCCAACTCTCAAAAAGTCACCAATTGAAGCTCTTCTAGAGGAATCTCAAAATGCACTCATGACAAATGTGCAATATTCAACAAACTAACCTCACCAATCCCCATTAATGCACGGACAAAAAGCAACATTGGCAATCCAGCTTTTGCAGCAATAGGTGTCAGAACAGTTGCAATTGACCACCACATTACTCCAAATCCCAAAACAGCTTTGCCGCCAATTTTGTCTGCCAAAATGCCTCCAGCAATCTGCTATTTGATTCAGAAGCTAGTAACATTAGAAAAACAGGTTACAGGCAATATCAACTAAAATTCATACCGCAAATTTTGGAAAGCTTGACATAAATTATAGTTGAGAAAAAATGTATATAAGCCATAGCATTTGAAAATCAGGTAAAAAGAAAAAACAAATGTAGCTATATATTTTTTCACTTCTTAATTTCTTTTTTCATTTAAGAACAACAAAATATGCCCTGTTAACATTTTATAGTATGTTCTTTACCCCTGAAATTTAAAGTATGCCCTATCAATATTTTATAGCGTGTTCTTTACCCACAATATTTAATGGAATAGTTTGAAGAAGACTACTCAAAGTTCCTCTTTGAAGGACCACAGGTGGATGTATAATCAAATGACAGTAGAACAATAAATGGAAAAAAAAAAATCATATTTAAATCAACATTAACAAAATTAGCTAGGATTGCAATGGTGTAATTTGAGAACAATTTCAATTTTTCTAACACCACACCCTATAGAAAGAAAGAGATAATACTAGTGCTACCCATTTGAAGGAATATTAGAACAAGTACCAACATTTATTTCTTTCCATTTGATGTATGAAAACCACAACAAACTTCTAGTTCTATAGTTGTAGTTCCTGAAATTTCTCATTTCGATAAATTAACCCATTATCTCATTGGGTCATTTCTAGAACTCTCGTTTCATTTCAAGAAAAAAACTTTCATTATCATAACCAAATTGTGTGTTGACTCTTCTTGACTTTCTTAAACTGATTATATATTCATTTAAAACTTTGCAATAACCCACATCACTTATTTTATACATCCCACAAACAGTATTCTCCCACATAATTATCAAGGGATACTCATCTTGCACGTGTAGCACTATGAAATACTGTGTGAACCAAAAGCAAGCTACCATCTATAATGTGGAGTAGTGACAATGTTTTGGTGACATGAACCATAGAGATTTAGGAGATCACATTCATGATCGTAAAGAGTCAGATAGACATGGTTGTACAATAGGATTGCATGCATAGGGGTTCTATATGATGAAATTTTCATAAGTGATTTTGTACTCCATGGACTGAAGCTGATTCTTAAGAAACAAATCAAGGTGGGATCCAATAGAAAGCCCAATAATGGCCATAAGAATGCTTCAAATGTTGGTGGAGGCATAGTAAAATTTTGGCCATGATATCTTTACAGAACATGGAATCTGTATTACTGCAAACATTTAAAAATGATGACAGAATTCCATATAATTTCTGCATATAATGAGCACTGGTATTTTTTGACAAAGCATATAGCTATAATTTAGAAAATGCAAGATGCTAGTAGGATCCCACTAGGACAAACTGACATCAAAAGTCAAGGCAGGAAATATAATCACAGTGTCATAATATCCATACAAACTTAAGTAATTTAGGCCATTTCTCAATACGGGGTAAATGGTTTAGTTTTACTTTTATCCTTTGAGATACTTTGCTTCTAGATTCTCCGATGTGAGAGGAGAAAGGTTCAATATATTCCGTCAGAGATATAAAGAAAATGACAAAAAAAAACATTGCATAAATTACTCGTGGATATGGCAAAAAAATATGCATCCAGTCAACGAACAAGTTTGAGCAATCTGTTAACACTTTCCTTGAAACCATAGATAAGGTTGGATGATAATTCTATATATAACTGACCTGAGTAAGCAGGTAACCCCAAAAGAATGAAGATTGCACCAAACCTACTGTTGCAGGACTCCATTTGAACTCTGAAGACATAGGCAGGATGGCAATGCTCATATTTACCTGCAAAAATCTGAAAAGTCAGAATATAGCTATTGAACATGTAACATGAGCATTACTGTATTCCTGTGTTCAAAACAATGTGAAAAATGACAGATACTAATGGTTATGTTTATCATATACAGTTGGGAATGGCAATTTAGATGCAAACTTTTAAAATTTGGAATAGTACCACATTAGCCAATATTCGTACAGTTCTTGTTGGTTATCTCTAGAAAAAACATAAATGCCACCAGCTTCTACAAAGTGCAGAACATTGTTAGAGTGGAAGCAGAAAATTAGTTTGAATCGCTAGAAAGAAGAAAAGGTTAAAAATGCACTTATGCTCCATGGACTAATATACAATCATTTCAAATTTGTACTTTCATTTATACCATATATACTCTCAGTGCACCCACACAATATACCCATGGTATTCAATGCTATGTTTAATGATTAAAAATTAACATCAAATTCCCTCAACAGGAGACAAAAAGTTAGACCAAAACATTGGAAAGAATAAGAATATGACATGATTGGTTCCAGATAGAACTAAAACATCAATGACAAGATTCATGAGAAGCCACTAGTTGTACTTTAAATGTGTTAATGAGATTTTCAAGTACAAATGAGACAGAAAACATACACGATCCATATTGCAGAGGAGAAAGGCAAAGAAACAAAGCAGTACAATCACCCAGCGCTTGGGAAACTCCTTCCACAATAGACTTTTGTTATAAACCATCTTCTGCGCCCCAACAGACTCCGGTAGCACTTTGAATGAGGGAACTGAATCTGATCCATCTGTTCCAAATTCAGGTTCAGTATCTGCAAATGCCTTAAACCTGAGATCATAGTCTTGCCACTTCCTATTGAGAGATATACCAAGCTTTGCCAAGTTTCTTGGCTTTTCCCAGTAGCCATTGCTTGATTCAGAGGAAAGAAAACACTTAAGTTTCCCCAAAAATTGTCTCCCGGATTTTAAATGCTTGGGAGTTGTGCAAAGACTGCGAACAAACGCTCCAGAAGGAGAAGAATGCTTTGGCTTTCCTTGAAAGTTCTTTCTCAAACCTGTGTCCCCTCTTAATGTTATTTTTCTCATATGATATATGGAACATGAAGGTGGAGATGAAAGAGATATCCTTTGGTTGGTCTCATGGTGCTTCACCTTGTAAACTTGAAGAGCTTGATTATGTTGATAACCTACTGAGCAACCATGAGCTACATGTCATCTTTCTCATTTGACTTGTGTACAAACATATAAAAACTAAGAGCACTACCCATAAAGTAATCAGAATCACAGCGTAATTGAAATACAAGAAAGCATAGCTAACAGCAAACTTATTCCAAAGAACATATCACAAGGGGAGCTTTTCAATGAACTTATAAGTTTTATTCCAACTGCACATAAGACACAGATTTCAGCAAACCTCATTGTAAAGATGTGTGTTTTTAAGTTTTTTAACCAGAAAAGAGTAGAATATGACACGTCAATCAGATCCTACTCAAGAATTTATGGAGATGGAATGATGATCTTCTCTGGCAAAGAGTGTAATGGAAATGGTTACAAAGTAAAAATTATCTAATTTGAGATATGGACATTGGATATTATTCAGGCAATTGATGTTCACTATCTAATCCTCTGGAGTATCTGTGCACTTCACATAGGATTTTAACAAGAATGTTACAAGAAGTCAATCCAAATCTGACTGCTATATGTGAATTTTTACCCCTCCTTAAAGTACCTTAAAGTCATTTTAAAAAACTTTGGATGTAGTCACTTAATTTTATCTTAATACATAATTGTTTACATAATATATTTGGAGATTATATAATCCGTGAAAGGCCTCTAAATATGTCATATTTATTGAATTCGTTAGTCCAATATCTACAAACGTTCCCCTACACATATGATAAGAATACAAAGTGCATAAATTCCATGACAGTGAATGGGGGATGAATCACACACTACACCATTAACGCGTGCATCTAGAAAGACAACTATATTCGTTGGTCCATAGGGACATGTCCTCGGGATCAAAGTATGCAATCTAGATGCTTGAGATATATTGGAGAAGGGTAATTCTGAAACCCCATACCCATGGTTGTTCTATTTTCATCAAAAGATAAGGAAAAGAAGAAACAGGGAGAAGATGAAGAGGAAGGCCTTCTTGCAACTATTGACAAAGACAAAACCATAAATTTCCATTGACATTAAACTTTAATTATGTTTCCTTAACAAATGGAAAATGCCAAACTCAAAACTTTTTTATTCATTTCTTTTTTATTTCAATGTTATTTTATTCAGTCTGATTTTTCAACAATTGAACCGTTGGATAGTGATTTTATCATTTTCCATTGGTTCAATACACTAAAAATTTGAACTTCCTTTTTATTGTTTAAATAGAAAATGAAAAATTTAAATAAATTGCTATTTCTTTGAAGTTTTTATTTTTTTAATCAAAGTTGCTCTTTTTCATTTGCATACCTGTGCATATTGTTGAAAATTTGTTATTTTGCTATGTTTTTTTTTTTGTTTTTCGCAGTTACCCTAAGTTTTTTGATCTTTTGCAACTAAGCTTCCAAAAATGTACTTAAAAGTGCTAAATATTTGCTGTTTTATTTTCAGGACTTGCCCTTTTTAGTATATCTAGATGTAATTTTTAGTCATATTATGATTTGCTTTTGTAGTGCCAACAAGATGGGAGAAATAGGCATGCAAGGCTTCAGGTCAAGACCAAAGGTCAGAACTAGATGGACGAATGGAAATCCTAAAGAACAATGAAACCACACAAAAAGGGGAGAAAGGAATGAAGGAAGCACCAAGGAGGAATGCAGGAAGAGGATGCATGACTAGACATCAAGTTACAATGTCCAGGTGATGGAAAAAAATACCTAGATGTCAAGTTGACGTCTGTATAAGAAGAAACAAGAGGCAAAGGGCAATTGAAGTTTTTGTAGGATTAAGATGCAAAAGTGGATATATGTAGGAAGTGGAAATTGGAAAGGATGTTTGAATGTCCGGATAGGGGTTAGAAGTCCACAAGGCAAGGAGAGAGGGAGACATGCGGAAGCCTTGTGAAGGTAGACATGAGATGTGGATGAAGTGGAAGACAAAAACTCAAAATCCTCTTCGAAATTCTAGAAAGAGGGAAAAATGTAAGATTGCAAGAAGTGAAGGGAGATCTGGATATGGGAAGAAGAAGGGGAGGTCTGGACCACCATCAAGATTCCATAAAGATAGGAAAAGAGGAATGGAGGGGGGGATGAAGCAATGGACCATACAAAACTTTCATGTAGGACTACATATTAGCATTGGGTTCTATACAAGCAGGAAATGTCTAGTAGTCCAAGAAAATTCCGCAATAATAGAAAATGATGAAACACTCCCACACTTGGAATCTTTTCAATTTTTACCAATTAATAGGCATATGGACAATGAAATGGAATGATACTCGTGCAAACTTGACCAAAGCAAACCCATATGGAATCATCTCAAACCAGTTATTAGTGATGATAAAATGAGGCCAAAATCACAAAGCAGTCAAGGACCAAGCAAATTTAGGCACTACGAAGTTGGGTGCCAACAAAATTAAGGGGAAAAGAAATGTTGTGGGTTCAACTTAAAATCTAGGCACGGACATATTCAATACCCAAGTTCAAATGAAGGTAAACAATGTCATTGGAACATTCTTCTTTGTCAATGGCATTTCATTTCGTGTTTCTCACTCTCCTTATTTAAAAGGACGATATGGCCCAGGTAGTTGAAGCAGGTACATCTTATGTGTCTCACAGGGAAACACATTTGAGGACCAACAACTTGAACAAAAATTATTCCAAGTTAAATATGGCGATGGAGCAGATGAAGGCCACATTGGTCTCTAATAGCTACAACTTCATCATGGATGAGTGCATAGATATTATAATTAAACTGACTAACTCCTCAATATCAAAGTTTCAAGTAAAGATGGACCTTATTTCTTTAGAGTGATTAACAACTCAAGAAAACACAAGTATGTAGAGTTGCAATTTAAAATCCTAAATGATGACATCGGAGAGGTTGGTCATTCCCATGGAGGGCAAGTGGTTATTGATGTAGCATGGGATTGCAAAGAAAAAAGCAAGTTCGTTGAGACCACTTAAGGCACATTAATTGAACCCCTTGTTTCTACTCCACAAACAACGCACTCAAACACATTAACGAAATTGAGTGGATCAAGATGGTTATAGAATTCAAGGGAGGTGCAAAAGTTCATTTGCAACTACCACACCTCAGCTTTGTTTTAGTCCTTTTCAAAGAAGGAATTACCTAAGGGGTTAAAACTTGATTTACTTCCTACTCAGAGTTCCCAGACTCGTTGTGAGTCATCCGATTATGGTGAGTCAAAGAGTCCAGTTAGGCTCGACGAGTCAGGTGGACTTCGACTCAGACTCGGCAGAATCAAAAACTTGAATCGCCTGACTTCCCGAGTTAGCGAGTTAGGTGGCTGACTCGCCGAGTCTGTGCCTCCTGACTCAACTGCGCGGCAGCCCAAGTTGGGAATGAAAAAAAAAAAAAAAATCATCATTTTTTTAACTTTTTTTTGTTTATCTCTTCCTTCTAACCCTAAAAGGTGTCATATTTCCTTGTTATGAGAAGAAGAGAGGAAAAGTGAGAGATAGGAAAAAAAATAAGAGGCCATAGGTTTGCAACCAGCAGGGAGGAAGAGTTAAAAAGCTTCCACAAATCACATTGGGGCAGCACTATACTTGCATTGAGAGCATCAAGGAGTCCATAGCAGCTATGCAAAGACTTCTCAACTCATTTCAAATAGGTAAAAGTTAAATTTTATAGATTTTGTTGGTTTTTTATTGTATGTTTATGGATTTTTCATTTTGTTGTTAATATTTTTTAGTTTAACTTTCCAAATCTTGAATATGAATGTTTTCTATTCAAATTTAAATTGCATACTTCAATGAGAGAAGTAGAATAATAGCAAACCCTAGATTTTTTTTAGAAAAAATTGTAAACATGTATTTACAATTTTTTCTAAAATAAATGTAGGGTTTGCTGATTTTTCTAAATTCTTCCTTTGAAATTTGAAATTTTTCAAGAAAAAAACACAATGCACAAATATAGGAATTGCTGATTTTAATTCTATTAGTTTATAACTTTATAAAATACAATGCACAAATGGTAATTTGTTTGTAAAATTGTCTTATTGCAGCAGCCTTCACATTTTGGAAACAATATTTTTTCTCAATGGCTCCTCCTAATCCTCAACAACCTAAACCTAAGAGACATGGTCAAAAGGATGAGGCTTGGAAATATACTGAAAAATTTCCTGGTAGAACAATATTGCAAACAAAATGTATGTTTTGTAAAGAAATTAATCACGGTGGCATAAATTGATTTAAATATCTTATTGTCAGCATACGTGGCCATGATACTGAGCCATGTTTAAAAGCAACTCCCAAGGCAGTTTGTTTCTATTATGTCCAATTAGAAACATTTGAACAAAATAAGGAAACAAAGAAGAGGCAATTGGAGGAGTTAGCTCATATTGGTTTCCGTCCACTCGCATCTGCATCCGCATTCGTAGGTTGTGTTGGAGAGGGTTCTTCCATGCCAACCTTTCATCTCAGTGCTTCTGCTAGTGCTAGTGCTAGTGCTTCTACTTTTGTTCCTTCTAGTGGCACTATTAGCTTTGGTCCTAGAGTTCGAAAATCTAGGTTGGACAATTAATTTGTGTCACGCACTACTCGTAGTGCACAACCCTCACTTGAGAGCATGGCTTGGAACAAGGAGGTTCATGATGCTACAAGAAAATCAATTTGCAAGTTTTGGTACTTTTGCAACATTCCATTTATTGTAGCCAAGTAATTCTTTTTTATTTGATTGCTTTATATTTAAATTTTAAAATTTATAGTTTGAACTTTGAAGTTGAACTTTGCTTTGTCTAATGATTAATCGTAATAATTGTTATAATTTTCTCACACATACTTATTTAATCTATTTGTGACAGGTATCCTTACTGGCAAGGCATGATAGATGTCGTAACCATTTGTGGGGCGGGGTTTAAAGCCCCTATTGATGTTGAGTTAAGTGGCCCCCTCTTGTTAAAAATGGTTGATGATATAAAAATTGATATAGAGGACCAGCGAGTGTCTTGGAGCAAAAAGGGTTGCACCATCATGATAGATGGTTGGACCGATAGGAGGAATAGGACACTCCTAAATTTTCTTATTCCCTGCGAATGTGATTGATCAATCTACTTCCCTAAATCCATTGAATAATTTAAATTTTGATTTAGAGATTAATATTTGAATTTTGTAATTTATGATTTATTGATTGATCATTGATCATTATTTTTCTTTATTTGCAGGATCCACCATGTTTTTGAAGTCCATTGATGCTTCCTCACATGTGAAAAATGTCACATTCTTATGTGAGGCTATTGAGGAAGTCATACGTGAGGTGGGAGAAGAAAATGTGGTGCAGGTGGTGACGGATAATGTAGCAAGTTATGTTGCTACAGGTAAACTTTTGATGGAAAGGCGCCTGAAAATTTGTTGGTCTCCATGTGCGACCCTGTTGTCCTCAATTTTGCATTCCCCAAAATTGGGGCAACCCTACGCAATTCTCAAATGGTTGCTAGGAGTTTTTCTCTGAGGGTGTCGAGGTTTTGTAAGAGGCTATATTTGGCAGGATCAGTCATCCCTTGGTCCTTTTCCATTTTACTTCTTATAAAGCGTCTAGTCTTTGTTTCTCTTTTTCGCTTTGTTTGGTTTTTCGTTTTTGTTTCCAGTTTAGTTGGCGTCTTTGTGTTTCAGTTGCTTTGCGAGCAATTTTCCGCGTCCTTCCAAGGTCAATAGAGAAATGGTCTTTTCTAGTCGAACGCATAAAGTGTAAACTTATTTTGTATGAGTGATAGATTTTAAATTCTATCTTAAAATTTTGCGCCACTCTACGAAGTTTTGCTTAGAAATTTTAAAGATAGCGCGATTTTGAATTGAATCCGCATATCAAATCATTAAAATTCTAAGACACATACAAACATTTTAAGTTCTTTAGCGTTTAAAATAGATTCTAAAAAACGATTATTGCATATGCATATATTGTTTAAATAAATTTATTTTAAAACGACTCAGATAAAAGATGAGATTTATAAAAAGGTCATCTAATTTGTAAATCTCGTAATTCATTGAGAATTATTATTTAATTAAAAACGATTTATTATTATTATTTTTAAAAAAATAATAATAGTAATATCAAATATTAAAATAGCTAATTATGATATTTATTTATAATTAGTTTTATTATAATATTGTTTTCAAATAATAAAGCATACGTTATTGGGAGGCGTCAGAATTAGAATGTTCTATCCCCTAAAACATGGCGTTGTTATTTAAAAGGGATTACATTTTGTTTTAACTAATTGACGCCATGCGTCACTTTAGAGGCAATATGTTTACTCAACGCATGTTTTACATATAATATAGCATATGCTCTTTAATTGGAAAAGCCCGCGATATTGGTAAAAGGCGTGGATAGATATTGCTGGGCTTGCATATATGTGAAATCCATATGTTATATCCACAGCTAAGACTTGCGATATTAGTAGGAGACGTGGGAGATAAAACCACCGTTGCATATGCCTTCATATAATCATAAAACGTTTTGTTTTATCCTGTAAACTAAACTAGCCGATTACATATTGCATATGCATATATAACATATGCTATTCAATTGTTACAGCCCGCGGCCCAGATAACTATTAGTTATCGGGCTTGCATATTTTTATGTTATTCAATGGCATGTGTTAATCCGCCAAGTTACATATTGCACATTGCATATGTTTAAAACGCCAAGATATCGAAGGAGGCATATAATTTCATTAACGCGGGCAATGTTTTATCTCAACGCATATACTATGTGCACGTCTTTCTTTCTATGATAAAGCGTCACTTCTTGATAATGTTTGGCGTTAAACAAGAGATAGTATTACATAGCATTTGAGCGATATTCTTGAGCAGTCCGCGGTAATGAAATGCATGTGCATTAGCATATGCGTTGAAATACATATGCTAATGCATATGTTATTTGATTTAAAAAAAACTGCTGATAACTATTAGTTATCGGATATGTCTAGCATGCTGTGCAAATACTTAGCTTTGATATAAAGTTGTTCATCATGCATAAACATAAATTGTTTCTCCCCAGCATGTTACGATTGATGAATAAGCAGCTTTTAAAAGCTTTTTATGTGGAGGACTGCCTGTGGTGTCTTAGTAAAGTTTTGGACTTCTTCTTTTCCAAGGAAATAGTCTTTGAAACTGCAGTTGGATGAACTATTTTTCCCCCTCAATAGCAATTTCGAAATTCTTGCTTTGATGAAGTCTTGTTTCTTTACAAGAGGTGGAAGGCATGCCATGATCATAGGCCATATTCTTGAAGAGTTCTTCATGTTTTCTTGCTGTTTGCATGCAATGTTTGTTGCATGATGAACATTTGTCCTTCCCCAAGCCAAGACCGATCATATTAGCTTTGGTTTTGACAAGAATTTGTCAATTCTGGAATCTATATAACTCTGTAAACTTCCCTTAATCTGCAAATTCGAAATTCATTTTATTTCCAGCATTTACTTTGAAGGAGAAGTTTGGTTTTTCCCTTGCATCCAAGGAAGGTAAAATGATTAATTTTCTCTTTCTTGTTTGCATTTTTGTTTTGAGTTTGTATATGGTGTACCCTTTTCTTCTTCTCTCTTCTTTCTCTAAAGTTGCGTATGAGGATGTCATTTATCCTCATATGTAGTCGGGATTAAAAACCCCGTTCTTGGTGGTGACTTTCCAAAATGAAGGAGAAAAGATGCAAGGTGCTGCCCGTATGCAAGATGTAATAAAAGACCACCTACATGCTTGTATGTCAAAGAAGAAGGA
>MU218084.1:46797-60185 GCA_018584345.1 Thuja plicata | reverse complement strand
TATATTCTCCTTTACCAAGAGTTTGTGTTGAGCTCATACTCTTGCTAAAGTGGGGGCTAAATGTATAGTCAAAAAATGGAAGCACTTCCATTATAGACATGTTTAGCCTTCCGAGTAAGTGGTTTGGGGTCATGACAAGCGCCCTTTGGCCTGATTTCTGCATTCTGGATGGCAGACTGGTGATTCTGGGCTTCAGGGTCAAGGTCGACATTTTAGGTCTATGTCGACCTCAACCCTGACCTAGGTTAGGGTTGACCTCAACCTTGATCCAGGGTTCAGATCCTGGGGTCTTGCAGTTTCAGGAGGTCGGTCTTTGCAAAAAGTATTTCCCGCTTCCGGGTCAGCATCCGAAGCGTTGATTCCAAAATTATATTTAATATAGGTCCTCTCCTAGGGGTAAAGGCTTTAATGGGAATTTAATTCTCCTATGTAGGACTCCTTGGAAGATTGTACCCTAATTTCATATAAAAGGGAAGCTTTCTCTCTCATTTTCTCTAACCATCATCAAGTGAGCTAAGCATTGAGAACTATCATCAAGCATTCCCAATTGAGATCAAGCATTATCAAGTGAAGTTCAAGAAAGCAAGATTTCAAGCAAGTATTCATCTACTAAAGTATCCATTTTCATGAAGGTGATCCATTGGAGGCCATTGAAGGATTGAAGCTACAAGGTGCCCTTTTGGTGATCTCTCCATCCACCTTCTTCCAAGCCTTTTTCCAAATTCAATAACTCATTCAAGACTTGGTGTTGGAGATCTACAAGTAAGAGATTAAAGACATCCTACCTTTCTACGTTCTACATTTGAAGCATACTTGTGGATTCAAGGATTCGAATCCTCAACAAGGAATTTTTCAAGCAAGGTGAATTTATGCATTTGCTTTGTCCATTTATGCAATTTCAATTACATATATTTGAGGTTAATTCCAAAACTGGGGTTTGACTAAGGAAAACCCCTCCCCCACAACAAAACAATCTTCTTTTTCTTGCAGGTACAGGTACAGAACAGTGGATTGGAACCCAGATCTGGATACCCTTTTCGACAAACTTTTAGGATCCGCGAACAAAGTCACTTTCGGATCTGTACAAGTCAGGGTCAACATTATTGGGTCAGGGTTGACATTTATGGGTCAAGGTTGACCTTTTTCATAAGATGACATCGGAACGGAAAATGATTTTTGGGTTTTGTTCGTCTCTGCGTTTCGGTTCGGTATCAACTGTCAGTTTTTCCAGAAACAGTCTACAGACCTCAGAAAACAACATTCTTTGATCTGCAATATTTCAAGGTTAGTGCATTTCTTAGATCTTTTCAATTACAATTATATATCATTTCCATACACATAAATTATAGAATTTAAGACATCTCCTTTGTCATTCTCCTTTCCAAATATTTGATTCATTTGTGCATTAACCCTTCTTTTGGGTTGATCAACTTGGATCTCCCATTTGTGTATTTGGGAATTGAAAAGGAACATCTTATCTTCTCCTTAAATCACAATTGCAATACATAGTTAATTCAATTCAATTAAGGTTAAAAGAATCAAATACAATCTAGGTAATTCAAAGAACAATCTACACATCAACACCTTACATTTCAATATAATCAATCCACAAACAATCTATAAATCAAATCAATCATTTTTATATCTTATCCATTTTATCTATTACATTTTAGTAACACAATCCAATTCCAACATGTTACATTTTAATAAACATTCTATTCCCCCCCCCCACATTCTATTTTCATAAATTACACTCTATTTCTTATGTTACAGTCTCATTACCAAACGCGGTAGTAACATTGCCTGGAGCTCGATCACTTGTTCTCTAATGTGATCCTCTTATTTCTTTAAGTCCAATCTCAACCATTGGTTTTGAATTACCTTGGTGTAATGCTTCTGCAAAGCATGCTGCTCGGTTGATAGACTGTTTGCACTATCTTTTAGATCTTGATCTATCTTCTTTATCTTTTCACTAATCTCGGTAGTGAAGTGATCTAATGTGCATAACTACTGTAGAATAGTAATGGCTTCAGATATGACATTTTCTATAACACTTACAAATTATGACAGAGTTACCTTATGTATTGCCACGGCCTGGCTGATCTTCTCAGTTACCTTGTATTAAACTTCTTCTCTGCTCGCTCTTCTAATTTTTGCTCGGCGTCTACATCAAGTTTATCAATGGCCTCGGTGAGCAGTTCAATTTGTTCAAGTATGGGGGCTCATTCATTAATATTCAAATCTGGTACAACTTGCATTAGAATCTCCTTCACTTTCTCTAGCACTTGTGCACTTCTTGCTTCTAGGCGCATCTTGTCCTGTGTTGCTTTCCTGGTGCAAAGTTCACCATATTTCTTCAATGTTTCTGGGTCAAGTTTCTTAGGATCCCAGTCAGGAATCTCCATGATTTCATCAAGAGTAACTGCTTCCTTGTTTCCTTTCTTCTTCTTCCTTTTCTTTCCTATATTGAAGGAGAGAGAGCTAATTGTAACTCAGCCTTTTGCTTGGTTTCTGACTTTACTTGCTTGGTACTCGGTGTGATGCCTCGTTGGGGTGTCTCGATAACTGACCTTGTGTCTATAGTAGAAGTATCTATTGTTTTATCAGGTGTGTTTGTGTTACCTTCACCTTTCTCTTCTACAACATCAGTGGTATCCGTGGGTGCATCACCTTGAGTTGTTCCACCATTGTGCTCAGTCTCTTTACCGTGATCTTCACCTTTATCTTCATTTGTATATTTGACTTTCTCAGGTGACTTTTGTTGTGCTTCGGTCTCAATCTCTATTTCCTTAACCAACATAGGCAGTTGGCCTGGTATATTTTCTCAGGCAACCTCTAATGTATCTTTCTCATCCATGGTCTCGGTTGCATCAATCAGCTCATCTTCTTTGGCCTTATCATCCGGATCTCCTTCTATTACATCAGTGATTGTGATATACAGGTGACCTAAATTGGTTAAGAGTTTGGAACTACCATCTAAAACATCATCAACTACTACATCATCAAATTGTATGGGTTATGTACTCAGTCCAGTAGATGCAACATCAGTTACTTCCTCGGTATCCTAGTTGTCCTCAATTGGATTCAGCAGTTCCTTCCAAATTTTGGTGCTCTCAACAACCACTTCCTTCATATTTCATTGCAAAATGTTCAATGTTCTTGCCTTTTTAGGAAATTGTTTTGCATACTTCTTCATTATATCATGTATCTCATCAACTGTGCACTTTGCCTTAATAAGAGTGAGATCAGCTTCTCTCATTTGTTTCTCGATTTGTAGTGCATAAGACCATCTTGCAGATATTCTATCATATAATTCAGTTGGTATAGAAGTAGAAAATTCAACTGGAACTTGTTTCAAGTTGATCATCATACCTATAACTACTTCCTCAAGTTTATTCTTGTGCTCGGTAGTCAGATCAAAAAATGCTTGTATCTTAGGATGTCCCAATTGTTCGGTTGTGTTGAATTCTTCGGCAATCTCACCAATAGTTTGGGATGGCTTATTTTGTACAACTTTGAATTGATCTTGATTATCATCAGAATCATCCTTGTCATCTTTGTTCCTCAAATATCTCCTCTTTGGTCTTGGACTGGTATTCTTCATTTTCTTTGATTGATAAGTGAATTTTGGTGATGGCTTGGTTATTTTAACTACACCTTTCTTCAAAGGTGGTGAATCTGCTTTCACTGTTTGTGATTTGGTCTTCGGTGAAGACTCAGTCTGTATCCCTTTGCCATTGTTGGCTTTAGGTGCCTTGACTAGTGTTTCATCTGATTCGGTGGCTTCATCATCATGTTCAGATTTAGCATCTTGTTGATCGACTGAGGTCTACTCCTCGGTTTCATCTTCTTATTTGTTTAAGTCATCATCAGTAATAGCAAGTTTTCTCTTCAATGTTTTTACTATTCTGGTATTTTTCCTTCCCAATTGTTGAACTTGTAAATTAATTGAAATCCTGGTCTTTGCCTCTTCATAGGTTCCAAATCTCATAAGAGTTTTATCAACAAGTTCATTCAATAGCATCGAAGGCAACATCAATATCTAACTCATAATCCAATGGGGGTAGCCAAGCAATCCTTGGATCTGCTTCTTTAATCAATGTTGCATCTGTGTCTACCACAAAACATATTTCATCTTTGTATTGTTCTACCAATTAAATAGGAATTCGGGATCTCTTTTCCATTCTGGTTTTGAACTTGGCAAAATACTCATTCATAACTGGTTCAAAATTTTGACCTATACTTTTGATCATTTCATCAATTTGGACTATAACTGGCCTATATGTGTTCCATTTGACTACCTATAGATGGAAAGAAATTTTGCATGTAGAATAATATACAAAGTAGTAATGAACTGAACTTACACGTATTTTTCTTTGATGACCAAATGGTTCTCATGTTTTCTTCTAACTGCTTCATCAGTAGCTCAGAAAGATCAAGTTTGAGTCCCTTCTTCACAATCTTGTATGCTAAGTCCGTAGCTCCACATGGTATGTTGTTTGATCTGCTGGATTGGAATATCTTATATCCAATTGCATATGCTTTGAATCTTAGTTTAGGATCACTAATGCAGTTAACCTTCAAACCTCTACCGTCCCACTCGGCTAATGTTAGCTTTTCCAACTCGGTTCTCAATAGGTGCCTGAGTGCTTTTGTTTTATCTGAGATTGGATAACTTGTTACTAAATGGATAACATCTCTGGTTATCATTTTAGGTTAATACAACCATAGTTTACCATTGTGTACACTACAGAGTACAATGCAAATCCATTCATTTCAAAAAACCTTCAAAAATTTTAGGGCATTGGTTAACCCCTTAACTTCCAAATGTTTATGTTCATCTTTCAATTTTCCATCTATGCACAATGACTGGAAAGTAGAAATAAGTTCAAAGTCTCTGATTTCACCTATCTTGCAGTGTATGTAGGCACACACTGTTAGAGTAAAAAGGTATTTTTATGTTCACTTATTAATTAAATCATTATTGATTTAATTATTTAAGTCACCTTTTTATCTCTTATTCACTTAAGCTAAACTTTAGGCATGCAATAATTAATTCTTTATTAATTATTCATGCAACCTAGGTTTCTCCACCTACTTGGTGCTCGATCTCCTTTATAAGGATTGATCTCTTTGTATTTTATTTATTCCATCTTTGAATGAACATTTTGTCTTTCAGAACATTCTTGTCTCCAAGCTTTGCTTTTGTAACAAATTATTTTGCATGCAATGGATCTTGGTGGTTGAATTGCATGAATTCTAACATGGTATCAGAGCCTTGCTTCTACTGCCCATTCTTAAGTTTTTGGAGCTTCGAGGGTTTCAAGTTTTTTCATCGAGTTTTGTGTGGATTTAAAGGGAATTTCTCATTCGGAGCACTTTGGGCAAAAACGGACATCACGGTTGAGACTAGAAGGCCCAAAAACCCTAATTTCCATATAAGGCACAACCATATTTGTCAAAATTGCATTCTGAGGCAAAAAAATATTTGCCTATTTGCCCTGGCATGAAAATCGAGAAAAAAATTAAAAAAATTCAAAAAAACAAATTTTTAATTGCTTTTAACGTTAAAAATAATGCTTCCAACTCAAAAACAATTGTGCCATCATGCACCCACCGCGTGGCCACCTTTGCTCCACTCTGACAACTCCACCAGCCACCGACGGTCACTTTGGGACCTCCGCCACCACCGATGGTGCACTTCGGGACCTTCGCTCTGCCACCAGCACCTCCACCGATGGTGCTCCTTTGCTCTGCCACCAGCACCTCCGCTGACGGTGTTCCTCCACTCCGCCACCGCCCAGCGGGCTCCGCCAGTCTCTAAAGCCTCGGGTGCTACAATGACGGTCACATCAGTGACCAAGGGCTCAGACATCAGCCCCTGTGCGCGCCATATGCCTAGGGGCCCATTTTTTTTAAAGCCCTAGGGGCTAAACATTTTTTGGAGCACCTTTTTTTACCTTCCCTTAGTTTTTTGGCTCTATCTAGAGCAAACAGAGGCTGATTTTTGACTTCCATATACCGTCGGAAAGCTCTTTCCAAGGTGAACATTCTTGTGAAGGTTAGATTATCTAATTTTTCTGTTTGACTGGCCTTTTTTTAATAAAAAAGGAGAATTCTTTTCAGCACTTCCCAGCCTCTATATTGAGCATATAGACTCCATTTTTCTCTCATGAATAGGCGTCAGAAAGCTCTTGACAAGAATACTTCAGATATGAGATCTTTTTTGGGGGAATTTGACCAGGTATTCATCCATTTATTCTGTAGCCTTATTTCAGTATTTCTTCTTCTAGCTTTTCAGTTGAACTGGAGTTTGGTTTCTCTCTCTATGGGGGGCTGCTTCCTTTCTCATTTTTCTGTAATTTCTCTCAGAAAAATTAGAACACTCTGAAACAAAACAAAAAAAAAAACACAAACCCTTCTGCATCTTTTTTCTAGTTCTGAAAGAAAACATATAATAAAGCAGGCTAAGGTATGACATGACAGATTCAACATCAATCGAGCTTCTCACTCCACATAATTATCATTTGTGGAAATCTCGTATGACTAGGCTTCTCCGGTCACGCGGGCTATGGTCTTGTTTGGATCTTATTCAACCAGTTTTGACTCGTCCTTATGAGGTCATGCAGCACAAAAAAAAGATGGATGACGCCATGGGTGTTCTTTATTTACATGTTTTAGATAGCCTACTTTTTCACATTGATAGTTGTGATACTCCTCTTGAGATGTGGGAAGTTTCAGACTCTCTATGGCATGGTGAATGAGTTCTGGGTACTTCAAATCAAAGCAGAATTGACATCCATGGCTCCTGAGACATTTACCTCTACTCAAGATTTCTTAATGAAATTCAAATCTATGAGGTCCCTCTTACATGGTTGTGGAAAGAATAGATAGATATAGAGTGTATTTATCTGATACTTTCCAAGCTTCATGGTTCTTTTCAGATATTCTCTTCTACATTCCATGCTACCATGGATGCTTTGGGTCTGAGAATTACCATGCCTACTTTTGATGTGTTTTTTGATCGCTTGACTCGTGAGCAGGCCAAGCTCTCTCAACTTGATTCTCTTTGTGGATCACAGAACCAAGCCTTGGTTTCCCACCCATCTATGGAGCTTTAGAAACAAAAGCCAAATAAGGATTCACCAGGCAGTGAGAGTTCCTCCAAGCCACCTTCTAGATCTGATTCCAAACCTCATCCCAAGTATGGGAAATCTTCGAAGTCTAGTGAGTCTTCCTCCAAGACTTCCAAGTCCACTGGTGAGCCTTGCAATTTTTGTGGCAAGGAAGGACATCGAGTTTCCAGGTGTTGGAAACGCCTAGAGGTTTTAGAGGAAGCTATGTAGCAAAATCATATCTCCTCACCTTATCCATCTTCCTCTTCCATGGGGAAGGGACGTGCTCTTACAGCATGAGCTTTGTCTTCTGGCACCACTTGGATTATTGATTTAGGTGCTTCTCACCACATATCTCACTCTCAGCAACTAGTCACCGCACTTGCCCATAGTGATACTTCACATATTGTCGTTGGTGACTCTGCTCAGCTTGCAATTACAGGTTCTGGTACTATCTCATTCTCCAGAGGTTGTCTACAGGATGTACTTCTTGTTCTTGACATTTTGACACACCTCCTTTCAGTTTTTTAGATTTGCCATTCTGACTCTGGAAAGATAGTTGAGTTATCACCACATGATGTAGTTATTCGAGGCCTCCATGATCCTGATTTGATTGTGGCCACTGGCAGTGTACATCCTCAGTCTTGCCTATATAGTTTTGATGGATTTGTGAGTTCAGATGCTTCTGGTGTCTCTCTTGTGGCACATGCAAATTTAGCGAGCAGACTTTGGCATAAGTGTTTTGGCCATGTCAATTACAGATAATTACAATATATGAGTACACAGGCACTTGTGAGTGGGCTTCCTTTGATTTCATGTATTGATGGTGTATGTCCAAGTTGTGCCCTTGGCAAACATCACAAGGATCCTTTTACTATAGGTCATTCCACTCGTGCAAAGGCACCTTTGGATCTAGTACATAGTGATGTCATGTCTTTTCCGACTCCTTCTTTTTCAGGGGCTCACTATGTACTCACTTACATTGATGACTTCTCCCATCGTACTTGGGTATATTTTATCAAGTACAAATCTGATGTCTTTGATACCTTTTGTGTTTTCAAGATATTTGTGGAGAAGCAATCTGGTCATTCTATCAGGAGGATACACACCGACAATAGGGGGGAATATGTGAATCAGGATTTCAAAGATTTTTTCACTGAGCATGGTTTACAGCATCAGTTGATAGTTCTACACACGCCTCAGAAGAATGGTGTTGCTGAGAGAAAGAATAGAACTTTATAGGAGATGGAAAATTGTATGCTTCAGTCACAAACTATGTAGCCTTCTTATTGGGATGAGGCAATCAATTGTGCCAACTATATTTAGAATCGGATGTCTCATAAGGCATTACGACATATGACTCCTAAGGAGGCTTGGTCTCAGATCAAGCCTGATGTTTCCACATTCTGAGTATTTGGTAGTGCGGCATGGGAATTTATTTCATATGCTCAAAGGAGATCCATGGAGAGGAAGAGCCGACCACTCACTTTTTTTGGTTACTATGAGGATTTCAAGGTGTACAGGTTGTTTGATCTGGATTACAGAGAGGTCTTGTTTTGACGGGATGTCCAGTTTGATGAGCACTATCCTCTGATGGATTCTCCATCACCATCTTCTCCCTCACTATCCACTCCTCCATCTCTTGTGGATCCTTTTTCTCTTTATGATGATGATGATGTTGATGATCCACCATCACTACATGCTACACTTATGCCCCGGTGGGCCTATGTTACAGTTAATGCAATAGGTTCTTTGGCTGATGATCCTACAAATAGATGTCGTACTCACGCTTAGACATCTAGTTCTAGCCTTTTGAGTCATGCCATTTAAGATGACCCTCAGAAGTTTTCAGAGGTGACAAGTCATATAGAGTGGGATATGGCTATGGATGAGGAGTATTCTTCTTTGATGAAGAATCATACATGGGATTTGTGTGCTCTTCTGAAAGAAAGGAAGTTGGTTCAGTGTTGATGGTTGTACCATACCAAATATGTTGTTTATGGTTCTATTGATAAGTATAAGGCTCGTCTTGTTGCAAAGGGGTTTTCTCAGGTGGAGGGTAGTGATTACTCCGAGACCTTTGCTCCTGTTGCCAAGATGAATTATATTCACCTTGTACTTTCACTTGCAGCTTCATAGGAGTGGACAGTTTATCAGATGGATGTGAAGATTGCTTTCTTGCATGGAGACCTCCAAGAGGAGATCTATATGGAGAAGCCCCTGGGGTATGTGCAAGACTCTTCCTTAGTTTACAGACTTCAACATTCATTATATGGTCTCAAACAAGCCCCTC
This sequence comes from Thuja plicata, assembly GCA_018584345.1. Taxonomy (NCBI): domain Eukaryota; kingdom Viridiplantae; phylum Streptophyta; class Pinopsida; order Cupressales; family Cupressaceae; genus Thuja; species Thuja plicata. The sequence continues at coordinate 50,777 of MU218084.1, read as the reverse complement.
AGGCTTGGTATGAGAATATGGACTCATTCTTGTTCTCTATCCAGTATACCCATTACCACTCTGACCACATAGTGTATCTTCAGCGTCAGGGGATTGAGATTGTCTTACTTATGCTCTATGTTGATGATTTTTTCATCACAAGTAGCTCATCCTCCATGATTTAGGATATCTAGCGCGCATTGATGGAGCAATTTGAGATGACAGATCTCGGTCTTCTGCATTACTTTTTGGGCCTATAGATTGTACAGTCTTCCGATGGGATTTCATTCCTTTAGTAGAAGTATGCTCTTGATATGCTTCATAGATTTGATATGCTTGATTGCAAGCCTGCGCCTACACCATTTTAGTGAGGAGTTGTGTTGTCTTCCACATGTCCTACACCTTCAGTGGATTCCACTTTATACCGATAGTTGATTGGTAGCTTGTTGTATTTGACACACACTCATCCTGATCTTTCCTTTGCAGTTGGACTTGTCTCTAGGTTCTCCCATGATCCTCATGAGAGCCATTGGAAAGATACCAAACATATTTTGCGGTATCTTTGAGGCACTACACATTTTTGCATTCACTACACATCAGGCTCACCACACATCATTGGCTTCACTTACTCAGATTGGGCTGGTGATGCTAATGATCAGAAGTCTACTTCTGGCTTTTTTTTTTGCCTTGGTTCTGGTCCTATCATATGGTCATGCAAGAAGCAGGCTACCACTACATTATCATCTACATAGGCTAAGTACCGAGCAGTGGTGTTAGCTAGTCAGGAGATTTGATGGCTTCGACGGTCTATGATTGAGTTTGGGTTTCCTCCTGATAGTCCCACTATTCTTTGGTGTGACAATCAGAGTGCCATACACATTTCCCACAACCTAGTGGAGCATCAGCACACCAAACACATTAAGATCCACATGCACTTCATCAAACAGTTTATTAAAGATGTTGCTCTCATCTTGGAGTACATACCTACAGATGGCCAGATTGTAGACATCTTCACTAAACCTTTGGCCTCTCCATGCTATCTCCAGTTGTGTGCTATGCTATGGGTGAAGGAAGTTGTCCTTGGGGGTCTCAGTGAGGAGAGGCCTTCCTTCCTTCATGTTTTTTTTAGCATGCTTTTTGTTCCATCTCTTTTTGGAGTAAAGTTTTTCCCATGTGGTTTTCTCTATTTCTCCACTTTATAGAGATTTGGTTGTGATTGGGTACCTGATCAAGCCTTGTTGTCGGGACCCAAATTTACTGCTTTAAGTAGTTTCTTCTAGGTTTTAGCTTCTCCCTAAAGTTTATCTTAAGGGGGGGTGTTAGGGTAAAAATTTATTTCTATGTTCACTTATTAATTAAATCATTATTGATTTAATTGTTTAAGTCACCTTTTTATCTCTTGTTCACTTGAGCTAAACTTTAGGCATGCAATAGTTAATTCTTTATTAATTATTCATGCAACCTAGGTTTCTCCACCTACTTGGTGTTCGATCTCCTTTATAAGGATTGATCTCTTTGTATTTTATTTATTCCCTCTCTGAATGAATATTTTGTCTTTCAGAACATTCTTGTCTCCAAGATTTGCTTTTGTAACAGGTTATTTTGCATGTAGTGGATCTTGGTGGTTGAATTCTATGAATCCTAACACGCACGTATTGTATGAGAAAAACCCTAGGCGGGATTGATGGAAATATGCCTTTATCATCTGGTTGTGCTACAACTTGTGGGTCAATCTCATAGTTTGGTTTCATGCATGTAGATTTCTTGATCAAAACAATCTTGTTATCCTTGACCAACTTACATTTCATTGTGTGAGATGAAGATGCCATGATATCTAATTTAGGGCTTCAATAAAATGATGATCGAATAAATCAGTGAGTTCAAAATGCACAATAACTAACCTTTGTATGCTTAAAATGTCCTGAAATCTCTTATGAGTGCTTCAAATCTTCTTCTGCAACTTTTCTCTTGGTTCTCTATTCTGCTCTGTGATCGCGTTGTGAACAAATGAGTTCACGTCGACTAAATTTATAGTAAATGAATTAGGGCAGTGCAATAAATGTGCTTCACCAACCACTCGGTGAACAAACATTTAGCCTGGTTAATACAAAAAATATTTCAGCTTGGTAAATGGTACAAATGATCAATTGTCATAACAACTCGGTTGTCTCATCACATTTTCACCGACTACCAGTTCTAACTCGGAACATATTAACTAACATGACTAGATCATAGTAATTAAATATGTAATTCCATAATTCATCTTTATTCATGTTGATTTGGCATATGTGCAATAAATATAGGAACTGATGTAAAATATAGCATTGCAAACCATAGTTCCATACCTGCTAGTATTGCTTAGTTGGAGACGGTGGATCCACCTAACCCATTGGATGAGGTGTCACTGACTGTTGTGCTTGCACCTGCATTATCATTTGATTCTCTTCTCCACATTTGATTTTTGATCCTCACAATTTCATCAATTGTATTTCCATTCCCATAAGTGTTTATTCGGTCTGCACAATCTCTGCTTAAGTGATCGACTTTCCAACAGTGAGAACATGCCATTCCAGAGCTTGACCAATTCCTTGATCTGATTTTCCATTGTCTCATACAATTTTCTTCTATATGTCCATATTTACCACATGATTCACAACTGCTCCAAGTGTTATAATCACATGCATAAGCATTGCCTTGTCTTCTCGGTTGATTTACCGTTTCTTGTCCTTTAGGTTTCCATATTTGCTTTGTGTTCTTCTTGCATGCTTGTGTTGTATGAAAATTCATGTTGCAATTATTACAATATTTATCCATGTATGGTTTCTTATGTGGTTTGTTCAACTTGGCTCTACACTCATGTGCCTGATGTCCATGCTTATTACAATTATAGCAAATATAATTAAATTTAGGAGGGTTTCTAGGAATACCTTTTGATTTGCTTTTGCAGATGTTTGATGTGTGGCCTGGTTTTCCATAATGATGGAAAGAGGGCTTCTTAGGATTAGGAATTGAGTATACATTCCTTTGTTCATCTTGATTTGATGATTCTCCTTGCTCGGTATACCCTAATCTGGTATTGTTGTTCAGTCTTCTTTGATAGTTCATGAATTCATCCATTCTCTTAGTGCTTTCTTCAGATCTCTTTATCACTTCAGTATGTTGTAAAACCTTCAATTCATTTCTTAGTTTTTCATTTTCTTCTTTCAATACACCAATATCATCTATTATTTTTTCAAGTTCAGTGTTCACTCGGTTTGCCTTATGACTCATAACAACCACTTGATTGGTGATCTCAAAGTATTGTTCAGTAAGTCTCAATATCTCAATTCTTTCTCTTGTAACTTTTTATTCATCTATCTTCTATCATCAATAGCCATGTTTCTTTCTTGTTCATCTTTCTTTGCATCATTCAAGACTTCAACCATTCTAGCCATTTGTGTATTTTGACCAATCTGCAGTGCTTTCACTTGTTTAGTAACTTGTTGATTGCTTTCAGATAACTTTGGTATTATTCCTTCAGATGCATCAGATATGCTACCAGATTCAGATCCAGATGTATCAAATGGGTCATGAATCTCTCCTTCATGATAATCAGTCTCACGACAGTGAAGTGTCATGTCCTTTCTCTTAATCAAAATCTCCCTGAGTTTCTCTTTAGCTTCTTTGTACTATTTGACATAGATCTGCAATTGTAACTTCTGATTCTCAATAGTTTTATCAAGTGTATACCTTTCCATTGTAAGATATTTTCTCTTTAGTGATTAAACCTTATAAACAAGAGAACTAGCTCTGATACCAATTGTTGGGATAATAAAGAGGTGAGTACTGAGAGGGGAGGGGTGAATCAGTACCCTTAAAAACTTTTAATCAAATATGTTAGAGTATTATTACTCTTTTAGCTTATGCTTTCTCTTAGGTGCATCATTAATTAGTTATTAATTAATAATGCGCAACCTAGCTTTTAGTTTTTAGGGTTTGTTCACCTTTATAAGGTTGAACTT
>MU218084.1:24418-34726 GCA_018584345.1 Thuja plicata | reverse complement strand
GTTCTTCCCACACTTATGATGGGGCTCAAGCTAGGATCCATGATAATGATGTTCGAGAATTCTTTCATTTACCTTCACCTCCCTATCCAATCCATGATGATGATAAAGGGAAAAACAAGGAAACCTCGTCTAATCCTATAATTCCACCATACATAACATTTTCTCATAAACACCATAATAAATCTCCTCCTATTGAAGCTTTGCAAGATAGGTACACTACCGAATATACTATGGTGGCTAAACAAGGCTATAAAGGTTTAGGGCTTGGTATCAATGAACAAGGCATTAAAAACCTGATTCATTCATCTCCTAAACAAGATATGCATGGTATAGGTTTCCCACCTCCTCCAATCAAGGTAGTGGATCTTAACCACCACCCTCCTCTTCATGTTCTTCTTCCAACACCTTCTTTAGATCACCTTGATACTCCTCAAGATGTGGCTAAGAAAGTGTATGTCCAATTAATGAATTCCAAGAAATAAATCTTCAAACCTATTCTGAGAAATGCTCTCTCTAAATATAAATGTCCTTTTCAATATAGTAATAAACATTTACTTGATGATTGTGCATTTCAAGCTATATGTTAGAGAAAGATTTGCTTTGGGAATTATATCTCATTCCCGTGTAGTATTACAATTTCTTCATAATTTTGATATAGGGCATTCCCCTCGTTCTTCTACAAGTTAAATTGCATTTTTTCTCTTGTCTCTTCACTGGGGGGCAAGAGGTATTTTATTCCAATCTTCTAGGATCCAGCTTGCTCTTAGCATATATTTGGTTTTGAGTTTAATTGGTTATTATTTCTATATTCTATCCCTATAAATCATTCATGATATCTTTTCTAGGACAATTTTTTTTGTAAAGATATCTCTTTGCTATAAAAAATCTTGATATAATTTGATATATCCCTTGCCTTCGCACCTGGGGGGCAAGGTATTTTCCTTCTTCCTCTATCTAAGGATTTACTTTCCTTATCTTAGTGGCATTTGTTTATCATATAACACTATTTCCTTATAAATATGTATGTTTTTTTACTACGGATACCCTCTTATATGAGAGGAGATTGTCCTAGGTTATCACCTCTTCTTTATTTTCCAAATTATGCTTTTGATAAACTCTTGCTCTTACTTTGGGTTAGAGTTTGACTCCTTCATTCCTAAGATTCCTCTTCCTCTTGATTACAGGGAGCTTGATGATTGAATCTTTGGTCCCTCTTTTCTTTAGAAGATGACATTTTATCCTAAGCACTCCTCTATGTTGAGGGTCTTGTTGATAAGATCTCTTCCCTTTTTGAGGATCCTTTTTCCATAAGTGACATATCCATTTCACGATTATCTATGTTCTTGGATGTAAGGGTCAAGACTCTTCGCTAAGGATATGGTATACATTGTTGTTAAGCTAGATATCTCCTTACCTTGTGAAGTAGGTATCCTCTTTTCTCTTCCTTATCCTTCCTATTGGGTAGTCATGATAAGGAGGGGGGCATATATAGGGTCTCCCTTGTACTATAGTTTACATTAATTTAAATTATGCAGCATGCTAAATCCTCGGAAGGTAACGCACATAAGTTGCTAAATCCTGAAGGGACATGCATTTTTATTTTTACTTTTTCTAAATCCTCAGAAGGAAACGCACATAAGTTTCTAAATCCTAAAGGGACACACATTTTTACTTTTATTTCTGCTAAATCCCCGTAAGGTAATGCACATAAGTTGCTAAATCCTGAAGGGACACACATTTTTACTTTTATTTTTGCTAAATCCTCAGAAGGTAACACACATAAGTTGCTAAATCCTGAAGAGATAAGCACCCCTTTTTACAATTTTAAACATGCTAAATCCTTGGAAGGTAACGCACATAAGTTTCTAAATCTTGAAAAGACACACATTTTATATTCATCGTGATACAAGAATGTGGATCTATGGATATTTTTAAAAGACGTCAAAAGACGCATTACAATTACAAGCACAATTTATGGGTGAACATGTTGGGCTCTCCCTCCTTGGTGATTCATAGTAAGGTGGGAATCTTACTAGGTGAGGTAATCACTTTCCCTTCTCTTTCTTTCACTTTCGTGCTAGTAGGATTAAATCATGAAGCTATGTTATCTATAGTGTTGCTCTTGTCTTGCTTATGTAGTCATGTATGTTTCTATGGTTGATTGCTCTTTATTTTTCATAACTTTTATGCATGTATGTTGAGTTAGAATCCTTGGTGTGAGGAATTATGTCCATGACTTAGTGATTTTATACCTCGTGGCGATCCACCGGAGTCTTTCTTCTAACTTTACCGAAAGCATGTTCGATTTCCATACTTTCGCTAAAGTAGGGGCTTAATGTATAATCTTAAAATGGAAGCACTTCCATGTTAAGAACATTTAGCCCTCCTTAGGGGATGTTTTTGACCACCATCATATTTTCCCCTCCTTTCTGCATCATCTCCTCCTTCTGTGCCTGTTTAGGACCCTGATGGGGCCTCTCCGGGCACCTTCTATCCCACCTAGCACCTTTTCCAGGGGTTCTGACCCCCTGGGTCAATTTTGACCTCAACCTTGACCTAGGTCAGGGTCAAACTTGACCTTGACCTAGGTCAGGGTCGACCTTGACCTTGACCTGGGTCCCCCTTTCAAAATTGGAAGCTTGTTAGCTTCCAGAGGTCATCAAAAATTCATTTTTCCCGCTTCCGGGTAGATTGTTTTGGGTTCCGAAGTGGAAAATCCTAAATTGTATTTAATATAGGTCCTCTTATATGGGCATATGTCTAATTGGAATTTAATTCTCCTATGTCGGTCTCCTTAGAAGATTGTTCCCTAATTTCATATAAAAGGAAGTTTTCTCCTCCCATTTTCTCTAAGCAATTTTGAGCAATAAGAAGTCTTCTAAGTGCAAAAGGCTCTAACCAAGATTTTTTCAAGAAGAAAAAGGTTCAAGCATCCATTTTTCTACATGTTCTCAATCTTTCAAGGTGTTCAAGTCTTTCTCTCAAGCATTCAAGCTCTCCATTGAAGATCAAGCCTTTGAAGGGATTAGGTTCAAACATGCAATATTCATCATTCAAACCCTAGATCTAGCCATCATGGTGGTGTGATCTTCCTTCAAGATCCTTTGTGCATCCTCAAGACTCATTCATCTTCTCTTCAAGGTGGATTCCAAGCATACAATCATGGATGTTTATGGTTTCTATTGATTCCAAGCTTTCATATTTACATACTTGCTACATTTGAATTACAATTGCATATCTATTCAATATCATAGCTTCATTCTTAGATTCAATTCTACTATTTGCTAGCATTCTATACTTTATTGATTTCAAGGTTAATTCCTAAATCAGGGTTTGACTAAGCCAAACCCCTCCCCCCAACAAACAAATCTCTTTTTATTGTAGGTACAGGTTCAGGATTGAATATTTGAACTCATATCTGGATACCCTTTTCAGCGAACTATCGGGATCTGCGAACAGATTTTCTGTCAGACCTGTGTAGGTCAGGGTCAAGATTATTGGGTCAAGGTTGACCTTTTTCTTAAGACGATGTCGGATTAGAAAAATATTTCTAGGTTTTGTTCATCTTTGCGTTCCGGTTCTGGATCATACTTCAGATTTTCCAGAAACAGAGTACAGACCTCAGGAAATAGCATTCTTCAGATCTGCAATTCTTTAAGTTTGATACTTCCTCTCATTCTTTTCAATTACTGTTATATATCATATCTCCTTAATCATAAAACCAAATTTAAGATCTTCTTCCTTTCTCTCATTTCTGAATGGGTGATTCATTTGTGCATTGATCCTTCTTTAGGGTTAATCAATTTGGATCTTTCATTTGTGCATTTGGGGATAAAAGAGGAACATCTTATCTTCCTTCCCCCTATATGTTTAATCAACAATACAATATCAAATCCATCAATTACAAATTAAATGTAAAGGCTAAGGAAATACAACACACATAATACCTAATCAATTTTCTTCCTTTACATTAGTTAAATAATATATATATTTTTCAATAGAGTGACTTTCTCTAATAATTGACACTTTTGAAATCTAAACATTATGACTGATTTATATAAAAAAAACCTTCTTTTATAGTATCGCCAACTCCTTATATACAAAAAAAAAATTACAGTATTTACGATTTGAAAATTGATCATTATCTACCTTTGTATACTATTTAACAAAATACATCAAAATTTTACAAAAACCAAAGATTATTCTGACTTAATTTTCTTTGCTTGTTGGGTTTCTTAGCAATCATCCTTTTTCAACCTCCATTTTTGCGTCCTCTAAATCTACTCCCTCAATGCACAAACATCCAACTCCACTTTAGACTCTTGAAGATACTCTTTAATACTCTATCATCTTGTCAGTGTTTGAGCCCTCATGCTCTATTTGTCTAGGGTGACACTCCATAGTAGAAATGGTCGCCATTACAAAGTGAATTTTGCCACATGGAGCCATTCCCTACACCTTGCTTTGAAACCTTCTCTTGGTATAGCAATGGCAGTGAATGCCTCCAGCCCATAGCTCCTCCATTCACCTCTAACACAGGTGTTCAATATCCATCTGGTATCTTCTTTGCTTCCAAATTTTGAGCACTATGCAAGGAACAAAGAGGCTACATCTATATTTGTCTTGTATTTGTATTCCACTGTCATATACACATCACCCATAGCATTTTCACCATTTATAAAAACATGGGGTCCTTTGTACTAAAAATGTTCTTCAATCTGTCTTCAGTAATGTTGCCCCAAAAGGCAAGTTGTTGCTTCTTGGCTCGTGGTGATAAATTGACTTCCATTTTTAGCTTCTATCTTCACCTTCCTCCTCCTTTCTTCTCAGCAAACGGGTGATCTTTAATTGCTTCTACTAGAAGATACTCCAATTAATCGTTGCACAATCTGACATAAAGATAGGCACAACTCAAGCATTACTATAGTTCCATCATCCCCATACTACTTTTACAACCACTTCTGTAAATGGCAATGAAATGATGAGCTTCCCAATACAACTTATCCTTATACTCCTTCACACATAACTCATCAGGTTTTTAATATGTTTTGCATTCAATATCTTGCTTTGTGCTATCTCCAAATCTTTTCTTGTACCACTAAACATTCATATTTAGGCCTCAAAAATCCTCCCACACAATTCCATCATTACTCAAACTTAATGACACTACCCACTTTGAAAGGGTATTTGCCTCCATATTGCCTGAGTGATACATGTGAGAAATTTTGAATTCATTTAAAAACTAGTGTGAGTTTGGTTCTAATTAGTTTTATAATCTTATTAATCTTCCAAACTTGCAATTCTCCATCGATTATTGCATTTGTGATTATTTGGGAGTCTCCTTTCAAGTTCAATTTTTCAATTTCCATTTTGCTCACCAAGTTAACAACGAGCAAAGCTACTTTCACTTTCACTTCAATTTTGGTCCTCTCCTCATGTTTCTGAGCTTCCAACACCAAGATATTCCCAATCCAATCTTGAGCTACACATCCTATACCCAACAACCCCAAATTGCCTTTTGACGTCCCATCAAAATTTATCTTAATCCAACCTCCTATTTTCATCCAATCCACTTTCTTATCTTTTTTTGAGATTGGATTAGTTCCCAAGAAAGCATACTACATGACCGAATAATATTAATTATTCTTAATATTATTTACTATTATTAATTATATAATAATAAGTATTAATAATTTAATTATATAATTATATTATTGAAATGGTAGAGCTTCTTGCATGTAGTTCCTACAAACCATAAAAAAATATTGCCTATAGTGCCTACAACCAAGGTTCAAACCTCATGGGTTAGTCTCTATTGTGTTAACAATGGAGGATGAGTAACCTTGAAGATAACCTTGGAGAAATGGTGGGGCTTCTTGCCTCTAGTGCCTACAACCAAGATTCAAACCTCGCGGGTTCATCTCTATCATGTTAACAATGGAGCATGTTTCACCTTGGGGAGAACCTTGGAGAAATGGTGTGGCTTATTGTTGGATGGAGGGAAACACTGAGAGGGGGGGTGGGGGGTGTAGTAAATCAGTGTTTCAACAAATTTTAACTTTGTTACTCAATTTTCCAAAATACTTAATGCATGTAAAGAAAAGTAATATGCACGAACATAAAGCATACAAGCACACAACCATAACACATGAATTTTTATCGTGGAAACCCAGTTAGGGTAAAAACCATGGTGGGGATGACACCCACAAGATAATACTCTGCAAAATATTGTCTTACAATGATATAGAATGCCCATGCATTTAGGGACGTTATTTAGAGCTTGTTGCTTAGTTACAAATAGGGTTACAACCCTTTTACAAGAGGGCTCACTGCCTTACAAGATCTCAAAAAATATCACAAGCTTTTGAACTGCTAAAATAACATCTAATAATGTCTTATTACAGTTCCATATAAGCACATACTTTGACCTGATGTACTTTTACCTTTGACTGGCATGTTTTCCTGCTCTTCACTAATCAGGTCTATAAAACCTTCATGAAAAATATTTCACTCTGCACATTGCACATTAAATCTCATGCTTCAACTACTATCCAACCTTATCTCCATATCCTAATTTCATGATTTTATAGGTACGCATCCGAAAATTCAATCTCCCAATGTTAGCCCCAAAAATATTCTAGGGAAATGTAACACGTTTTGATCAAGTCAACAAAATCTTCAATTCAAATTCATTTCCCACCAAAACAATCATGTACAATCCTCCATACATGCCGTCTCTATTATTAACACATAAAAGTTAGCACCAAAAACAATTTACTTTGTCCGCACATGGATTTTTCATCATAATTTTACTGTTCTGACTGGTAACCAAAACTATGATGTTCAAATCTTCATAACTCTCACACCCTGTACCATCATACCTTCAAATTATAGATTTAGGTTTTGTATACATTCAACATACTTCCCTTAGATGCGCACCAAAATAATTTAACCTAGAAAGGAATACCAGACCTTTTTGTACACTACATGTACATTGTGTTCTTCATTTCATACTTAGCCAATTTTGTTCCCGACTTTCAATTTTAGCTTATACATGTTTATGGCCATGTTTCAATAATTAGTTTCTCTTGGTAACAGTGGAAAAAGGTACGAAAATTATTTTTAGACAAGAACATAAAGAGATGTGTAGAGGAAGAGGGGGAAAAGGGTTGCGATTATAAGGGATAAGAAACCATCGAGGGTGATGGGAAACTTGTTGGGCTACTATGTTGAGAGAAAGAGAGGCTATTTTAACTAAAGTTTGAAAAGTTGTGAGAAAATAGAGAAGTTGTGTAGAAGGTGGAAGGACGAACCAAGAAGTTTGGTGGTTGTGTATTGGAGCAAAGAGTTTTGATAACAAAATCCAAAGATGACTCATATTGAGAATGTAGGGATGTATTTTTCTTAAAAAGCATAATCAAAAGTACAAATAGTCTTTGCTAATTAGGATTTAGGGTTGTCGGATAGGGAAGTAGCATTGTAATTGTAAGGTTGAATAGCACACCAGAGGTCCTTGAATTGATAATGGAACAATCAATGAGTTGTTAAGTTATCTACTATGTTTCTTGAAGTTATTGTCATTTTGATGTGCTATTATAAAATTGACCATTCTGTTGTTTTATTCCTTTCACCTTGAAGACATAATTGTTTGCAATTTTTTTGTGATTATGGTAATTGTCTCCATCACTAAATGTTATATAGGATCTACAAAAAATGTCCAAAGTTGACTAAAATATCTTAGTATTTGAATAAGTTTTGGTGAATTGCAATAAGAATCAATCATTGTAATGGTTTGAGAGTATAGAATAGAAATTGTTAATTATTAAACAAACTAAACTACATTTTAATAAGAAAAAAATAATGAAATAATATGAGAAAATAAGAGAAGAAATCAAGATCATTTATTTTATTTTGATATCAAAATTTTGAAAGAAGACGAGGTTGAATTAATTGATGCTCATATTATGAAGGAGACAATGAAGGATATGCTAGCAAATGAGATATTGAACAAAAGCAATATTCAACTTCGAACCCTTTAAAAAGATGAATGATTTGTTCACTTCCATTTTTTCTTCTTTAAAATTACTATGTTATCTACAATGGGTTCTAAAAAGTAATTGAAATAATTAAATTAAAAATTTAGAAGAGAAAAATACTAAAACACCTAAAAGTCAACCTGTCATTTTTGTGGTTAAACAATACATACTTTATAGAACTGAGTATAATCTTGAAGAATCTTAATAACAAGCAACACCATTTCAAGGAATACAATTGAGAAGAAATAGAATTATGAAATTATTTTACTTATTATAAACTTACTTTTATGTGCAATTTAAGTAATTTATTATGACCTAATAAGCTGAATTTTATTTCATAAAATAAAATAACAAGAATGGTAAATTTTAATTAATTTATTAATTATGTCGCTTAAAAAAATGTTATGAAATTTGTATGAATTATGGAAGTGTAGAGATATAAGGTTATTTGTAAGAAAAATTACTATTTACACACTCACAATTGTATAGGTGTCTTTATTTTTTATATAATATATATTTTTTATATTCATCTTGTAGCTACTTTTTCAATAGTTTTTTATTTAATGAAGAATACAAATAATTTTTATTAATATATATTTTTTATTTTATACAAAATTGTAATGTATTATGGTTGTTTTTTGAGCCCGGAGTCTAGAACCCTCTATTTGTTCCTTTGAAGGATGGGTTTAACAAAAATGTACAACCAAGGTTTAAAATGTAGAAGATCTTTTTTTATATAGAATCTTATCTTGACCTCATATCAATGATATTTAGGGTTTATTCCTCTTTTTAAACTTATTTTATTTTAGCTTAGCTTTATCTTTCTTTATTTTTGGTCATTATACCCTTATAAAATAAACTTCATCATACAAGGAACCACTCCTTTTAAATGTAGAGGAAGATATAAAAACAATCTTTTAAATTGTTGTAAACTTTGTAGATATCTATTTAGTGACCCAAAGTTGTTTTTAGCATGTAAATGTAATGACAAATATGTTTACCAATAGACATTAAACAACAATTCAAGATCCTCTCATCCTTAAGAATTAAAGAAGTAATCAAATTAAAAACAATTTGATTTGGTGTACTAAAAGAATAAGAATCTACACTATAGTACATATGTCTATATTCTTCAATCCCATGCATGCACTTTCTAGGACTTGATATAAGAGAACTTGTCTTTTTGTGACAAAATGACAACTTTTTAAAGTATTTTTAATACTACTAATGTTTAGATATTGAGGATGAGAAAAACAAATAATTATCCATCAAGTGAAAGTGTGCACATAAAAATTAGAGCATGTAAATAAACAAACCAAATCAATCTATTTAATCGTAATCAAATAAAATGCTTAAGATAAAACATAAAGGTGGGCATGAGCCCGCAGCACAACGGCTGTTGCGATCCCCTGTTAATTAATAGGGGCGTTACCGATTTGAATCCCTTCAAAAGGGACTGGTGGGAAGTTCCAAGGAGTACGCCGGTCACGATGGAAGAAGGTGCTGACGGTGGCAAGGCTCGTGTTGCCAAGATGGACGTTCGACTGATTGGTGTGAAGGAAGGATGAAGTGTGGAGATAGATGAACATGGTGGAAGTTGCGGAGGATGGAGTACGGAGGAGACGGGTGATCGAGGAGCTGAGGAAGCAGGTAGGTGTGGTGTTGGTCGATGGAGGATGGAGAAGATGGCACGGGCAGAATGGAGAAGTAGGCAAGAGATGAGGTGACATGGAGGAGGAGGAAGGCACGGGTAGATTGGAGAGGATGGTAGACGCTGGGGTAACGTGGAGAGAGATAAGGGGTGTAGGGGCAGACAGACTGACGGAAGAGAAGGTGAGGGTGTCGACGTGGATGAAGGAAAGTGCTACGGCGCATGGAGCACAGGAGGAGACTAGAAGTGATGGGGTTAAGGAAGTGATGAGTGTGGAGAATGGAGACTGAGAGCTGAGGTGATTGGGGGAGTGGAGGCGATGATAAGTGGATGAGGAGAGAAGACTGGATAGATGGTGGCATATGGATAGATGGTGGTCTTGGAAGGTGTTGGCTTTGATGGATGAACACATATCATATTGAATATCGACCTTAGTGTTGGCGATCAAAACGTTGTGATATCACCATGGGGATGGGTCTCCTTTTGTGACCCTATTGGTTCAAAGCTTCAGTCAAAAACAATTACCGATAAAAAAGAAGATAAAATATAAAGGTTGACATACATTAATAAAAACATGTAGATCTCACCAATACCAACCTTTATTGCACCAATCCATGATGT
>MU218082.1:277021-308039 GCA_018584345.1 Thuja plicata | reverse complement strand
TAGAAGATGGTCTCATCTCTTTGAAGATAACACTTCTGTAAAATAAATTTCTCGGCCACTAGATCCCAAAGCTTGTACCATTTCACACTAACACCATAAGTTATAACTGATGAAGATGCACTAACTGCCTTCTTCTCCAACTTGGACCTCTTCTCCCTCAACACATGAGCATATGCCTTGCAACCAAACACACAAAGTTGTCTCAATGAGGACTTCTTTTCCAACCACACCTCCATGAGTGGCATTCTATATGAGCAATCTGTTAGCTTCATGATAGTCCTATATATTGATTATGATTGGGTTGGGTCAATCGATACAAGAAATTCTACAATAGATTATATTTTCACTCTTCAGGTAGGAGTAATTTCATGGCAAAGAGAGCTCAAAAACATAGTTGTCTTATCTTCCATTGAAGCAAAATATAAGGCAGAAGTTGCTACAGGTTGTGAGGCAATCTGATTAAGAAGGCTATTGGTTGATATTTAATTGGATCAAACTATATTGACCTCATTTTTCGGTGACAACCAAAGTGTTCTCAAACTGGTGAATAAATGAGTCCATCATGCTAGCACTAAACATATTAAAGTTCATCATCATTACATTTACCAATTGCATGTTGATCATTAAGGGAAGAGATTATTTTAATAGTAATTAATGTAAGCATTGTAGAATATATCTTAACATTATATGATTAGTTTTATGTTTGTTATGACTGTGCTATCATTAGCACATTGTTGTAATTTGTTTCCTGTAAGCTACAGGTTGTTGGGAATTTGTTCCTTAATAGTAAGATTGGTTGCGTCATTCTTTGGCGTATAAAATAAGTCATTCCGCAGTGTGATATTCATTGGCTCAAGAATATAATCATAATATGCACCATTGGAAATGTGGTAAAGAAAATGTTGCGGAAAGTATCAACGCAAAATTTATTAGGAGTGCTCTCACATGAGAGATTGCCATTTCCTTTAGTAGCAGGTAGATGAGCAATATGGTTTCTGTCCCACTTAATGTGTTGGAAGAAGATAACTTTGGACTTACTGGAAAAAGATTTACCCCAATCAGTTATTGATCCAAGTAACACAATCACCTTTGGGTCAAGTTCACACCTCTTGTGACCTACTTTGCAATATTAACACATTTCATTGTGAGTTATGCAAAGGAATACCCTCCTAGATTAGTAGTATGTGAAACTTACAGTTTTTTTAAATAATGTTGTGAAATGAACCACCAAGAAGTTAGACTCCGCAAGCACAATTTGATAAGACACATCATTGATAGCATCCACATCATCTAGGGATATGTCATCCTATTCATTCAGTATTGACCACAAAAGATGAAAATATAGAACAGAAATCGTGCTTTTAAGCATCCATTCTTGAACATTTCTTATAATAATATATTTCCCATCATCATTCTTCTATACACAAAGGAGACAAACACAGACATTTTGAACACTATACAATTCCTCTGACAAATTGGCGCACTAGAGTAGTATAGTTTTTCAATAAATTTTTACCCCTCTTTTAGTAAAAAAAAAAAATATATCTTCTAGTTCTAGCATTTTTTCCATACATAAGATATCCTATTTAAGACAAGCATACAAGCATTGTAATGTTATACTCTATTGAATGCATAACGGTGCTTCTACATTTATTTGTTATTTTGAATGTTCCATTGCATATTGATATTCAGCATGATGCACAGCACAACTAAGCAGATCCATCCCTTAGTTTGTGGATCATCTGTCATGCACACTTAATCTTCCAACCATCAATTCTACCTCCCCTCATATCATTAATGAAGTCTCCTTTACAATTAATGTATTCCAACTCTGTAGGACTGCTACTTGGATTTCTTTAAGCATGAATAAAGTTGATACTTGATTATTGGTTTCCCACCCCACATGCTTGCATAGAGTAAGATTGGTTGGCCTTTTAAATCACAAAATGCTCCACCATCAAGTTTCATTTTTTATAGTGTCCAGGGGTGGGGACATGGAAATGACTGTGTGCTTAAGTTGCCTAATGGAGATAAATCCGTTATCGAGAATTTATATTTCCTATTTAGTAAAAATAATTCCAATATACTTTTCTAATAAAAAGAATATTTTCAAATTTAAGCTTTTTGTAGCCTTGACTAATGATTCCTTAATCATTTTTATGAATATGTTTTGTCTGATCTTCCCTGAAACATAGTTCATATGGTCCATCTTCTTGTAGTTAGAAATTTAAGCAAAGGAGACTCATTGTCAATATTTTATTTTCAATATTTGCATGCTGTTTCCATGGATGACAATGTTAATACCATAGTTTTATTCTATATAGTTTTTAAAAAGTCTTATAACTTTTATGTATGATGAAGATTACAAAATAGATGTATAATTCATGATAGCTATAGAAATAAAACCCTTACCCTCTTTATAAAATCTCTTCCATTAGAGTCTGTGTAGAAAACTTTGTTGGTAGCCATGTTTGTTGTCATTCGAGTGATCACTTCTTTTCCAACACCATCATCTACTGGGATGGGACCAATCTTCAAGTGCATTTAGATATCATAATTGTTAGTCAACAAAAATGATCATAGGTAACAAAGTATGCATTCATCATTTGACAGTGAAATGACTTTTGCTCATTCATGTGACCATAACAATTCTGGCCATCTAGAAAAAAAAAGAACTTATATCTCTTTAGATGTTTTTTTTAATAGGATATCTCAATAGTTTCTTGAGAATGTGGGTGTTGGGCTAATGTTAAATTCTGCAGCAACCATCACAGTTATGGCAGACACCATATTATCAAATAATATAGAAAATGTTAATTAAACATAAATTTTCCAAACACGTCCATGCAATATTTATTTATCAATGGATTATATCTTACAGTGAATTCCACTTCGGCATGTTCCTTGTCCTTGTAAAGTCTGGTAACCTACAACACCTCAAGTTCAAGTGAACATTGATATAAGCTTAGATGTCTCGTTAAAAATTAAATTAAATCTCTGTATAAATAGCAATGATGCTTTAGAAGAGAATAATCAGATGATTGTTAGAATTCAATCTTCCAGTCTTGCTATGGACTATGAAGGCTTTTGAACATACAAAATTGTGAAAGTCAATTTCAGCATCAAGCAGATTATTTTGACAACTATATAGAACAAGGATTAACAAGTGAAAAGAAAGTGATACTGTGACATTGATATTGGTGTCACAAGATTTAAACAAGTTGCAACCTACTTTTGAATTGACAGATTGAGTGTTTTTATACTATAGTTTAATCTTTCTATGTTTCATGAATATAGTGTCTTTGATCATTCATGGCTAATTTTTGAGTTAACTAGAACCATTTGATGACTACGTAACCTTTAGTTTATATCTTCTTCTGTGTTAGTTAATGAGGTCACTTAATTGCAGTCGCTTCTATTAAGTTAATTACAAAACTATGAATTTAAGTATTATAAGGTCAAAGACATACTAGAGTGATTGTATCACTGTATTGAGGGAAAATGAGAATCAGAGTGGGTTGTGTAGAGATTCAGTGGCTCGCTGCTCCTCTTGAATTTGATGTTTCTTGGTAGCATAATTTATTTACAGTCTCAACGCAACATATTAGAGTTCTTGAGACCACACGTTCTTGCAGTAAATATTCATAATGCTGTTTTTAGTTTAAAACTTTAATTTTTACAAATGGTGAATTTTATAGAAGAATGTGTTCCAAGGTCCACTGAGTTTTTGGGTCATGAAAACTGATGTAGGAGCATCTAGGGTGTGGGGCAATCCAGCATCATTCAAAAATATTGTAATTTTAATTTTCTATTTAGGATAGCTGTTTAAAAATAAATGCAAGCATCGATAGGTCTCCATGTGCCTATGAAAGTGTCCAAAGGGACTTAGGGGGTTAGAATTATTTAATATTTGTGGCCTATGTCTAAAGACAATTCTAATTTTCATGTGTGGTCACCCATTTCTATCATTTATAACGCTAAAATCATGAAAATTACCATCTTGGTGTGGATTTGAGGAAGGGGAAGAGTCATGCATTAACAATGTATTCAGTAATTACATTGAAATTTGAAAACTCACCTCTTTAGGTGCCCACTTTGGAAAATTGAAGAGACACCACCTTAGGAACCCTCATGCAGAAGTTGAAGAGTCATTTATTGGTTGTTTCATTTCTTGATTTCAATGTGTTGTTCATTTCTTGATTTCCATGTATTGTTCATCAAGAGGAGTGCTATTTTTATTTTATAACCCTGAGGCTGTGTTAGTCAATGTAATCACTTCATTGCAGTTGCTAGACCTATTAAGTTGATTACAAAACTATGAATTGAAATTTCATGTGGTCAAAGACTTGTTAGAGTGTTTGACTGAAAATAAAAAGATTATATATCACTATATTGAGGGAAATAAAAGAATGAGAGTGGGTAGTGTAGAGATTAAGTGGCTGGCTATCCCTTTTGAAGTTATTTGTTGTTTTTTTAATTTATTTACAGTCTCAACACAACATATTAGAGTTCTTATCATTAATAACATTGGAAGGAGACTGCAACTTCCCGTCTGGAGAATTTCAAACCCAGTTCGTTCATGGTGACTGTTGATGGTGGGGACCATGCCCCCTTGTTGAGATGTTACTATTGGCATTGTTGTCATTGATGTCAAAACTTGTGTACCAATTGGTTGTGCTCCGGGTGATGAACAAAATTGATCTATCGTATGTAGTATTGTATGGTAACGAATATTGTAGACGGTTATCCTTGGTTCAGTAATGGTGGTATATCTTTTTGGTACATATATAATGTTTTCTGAGTGAAGGTTGGATGATTTTCATTGGCTGTTGTGTTCAGAGTTCTTTATGAGTATCCTTGCTATCCGAACATTCATGCAGTACGTCAGGAATTTTTGGTATAACAGTTGTATTCAATTTTGGATCATTGCTTCTCAGTACTATTCTTCAGTTGGTATAGAATTTATGGTGATCAAGACATGGTCTTGGTTGTGGCATTTCCATCAACCGCAGAATATATTTATCTTTCGGTGCCTATACTATGTAACATGGTTATCTTATGTATGACCTATATTTGGGTCCTGCGGTAGCAAGGTATGAATTTCTCATATGTGCGACCTATCTTTTAGGCCTGGTGCTAGCTTGTTGATATTTATTATACATCTCAAGATACTTTATTTTGTATTCAAGCCGACATGTTTTTTGCTAGGACGACATATGTTTGTAGTTCAACCGATATGTATATATATATTGATCACTTGTTGGATCCAAAGTGGAAGAAAAGTATGATTGTTGAAGGTGGTATGACGCGAGTATGATTATGTGAAGTCTATGAACAGAGTAAGAAGTGAGAAGGAAAATTGTGAAGATGTAACAGAAAGGAGTTTTTGCAGAAGTGTGTGGAAGGCTGGTAAAAGATCTTTATTCGGGTTTGTTGCTGACAATGATAGTACTATTCATCGGAACCAAATCCATGCATGTGCAAATGCAATTTTATCAGTTCAAGTTTTGATTGTAAGATCACTTTTTGTATCGGCTGTCATAGTTGTTTTGTATCCAAGGTAGTTAGCCCGATCAACAGTGAGCCTTACCTGCAGTGATCATTTGTAAAAATCACCTTAACAAGTGTTCATATACATGAGAATTAGCTTCTCTATGGTTTTTCCCATCTTGGGTCTTCCACGTAAATCTGGTGTTCATTGTGCATGGTGATTCTTTTATGCTTTCATGATCATTGTCGATTTAGTTATCAGTTTGAGTTAACATTATTACCAGAATAGTTAAACTTAAAAAAATATCTTGGGATAATCGATTCACCCCCCCCCCCTCTCTCAATTATCCGGGGTTGTTCTAAAATTGGTATCAGAGCTTGATCCCTTGCAAATAGAGCTTAATTGCTTGAGGGAGATCTTGGTTGGTTGAACACATGACTAGAGAATATTATTCTAATGAAGAAGTGAAGATAGTGTCAGATGACATAGAATGCACAGAATCTGAGAATGAAGAACTGAAAGAAAGTCTTAAGGAAGCTAAAACTTGCATCTCCAAGCTAAGGGAGCAGATTCAAAAATTCAAAGCAAGACACAAAGAAGTAAGCCAAGAGTTGAAGGAATCAAAGGAAAATGTTGCATATCTGAAATTATAGTTGGACTGCAAAAAGATTGAAGAAAGTCTCAAAGATATCATCAAACATAAAGTGGAAGAGAATGTGAAGTTAGATCAAGAACTGAGGAAGCTGAAATCAGAAGCGAAGGTGTGTGAAAGTAGCACTATTTTGGATCAACTTTTATCGCTGTAGAAAAGTCACAGAGATAAGGACTAGGTTTCACTAGTGAATGTTTGGATTAGAAGAACAAAGGTAAAGACAAGGAAGCTGAAGCTAAAGCAAAGTCTGAGGTGACAAGCAAGGTCAGGAATTCAGGAACATCTACAAAAAGACCTCCGGCAAGGGAACCATTGCTCAAGGTATTTATGATATAATAGTCATTGTTTTTTATGCAAGAATTTTGAACATAAGGCTATGGAATGTAAGAGCAAAAAAGAAAAGAATATTCAATGTTTTAGTTGTCACAAGTTTGGTCATAAGTCAAATCAATGCAGAAGTCAAGTATCTAATCTGGTTAAGATGAATGGAATGAACAATATCTTTCATGGTAATTGTTATGTATGCCATAACTATGGTCACAAGGCTAATCAATGCAAATGTAGGTCATAACTATGGTCACAAGGATAATCAATTCAATCAATGAGATCAGGACAGATGAATGTAAAGTGTTTTAAATGTGGTCAACCCGGTTATTATGCTAACACATGCAGATCCTTTATCGCTCCGGGAAAGTCCGGAATTGTTAAGAATGTTAGGGTTTTAGGTAAATCTTAGAAGACAGTCATGTTATGGAAGAAGGAAGTTGGTGAAGAGAATTTGGTGGCACCAGACCCCGGTGCTAGCTCTTCTGGTAACTAAGCCAACTGCCTTGGCTTAGGGGAAGTATTACAAAGCCTAATCTATTGGTTCCCCCACTCCAAAATAAAGTATGATGTACATTTAGAAATTTGAAGTACATTTGTTGGTGTCATCTGTGCACTTTTCGGCGAGAAATAATCATGAGTAATTAAGGATATATTGGCAGAGTAATTCAAATCATTTTTACATTCAGCGAGGAGGAAAATGAAGAATTTGTAGAGCTACTGAGAATTCGAATAGCTAGATCAATTGCAAAGATGGAATCCAGTTTGGTTGTTCGTGAATCCAATGAATTTATTCCACGGATGCTGAAAAAGAGTTGAGTTAGAAGAGTTTGATCATGAAAAGATAAGGCATATGGAAACAGGGTTAAAAGAAGATGAATTGTGTTGGAGACTTTGAGCTACACGTGTTTAATTCTTGTTCTTGAAATCTCGTAACGAGCCATGGAAAGACTTTAATCTTTTGTGAACTATTAGGTTACTAAAAAATGTTGGTACGCTAAAGGTTATTCTTACATCTAATCTTCTATTTATCAGGATTATTGCTCCAATTGATACTTTGTAAGTAAATTACACCATCAACTGAGGATTACATTGTGAAGGTAACATCTATTCTAAAATAAGAGAATAGGATGAATGTAACACCTTGTTTTAGCATAGTGTAAATAAAAGTAGTTAAGTATTTTATTCATACAAGTAGCAATAAGAAGCAGGAGCCTTCCCTTAGAAATAGGAGAGACTGTGTCTCACATGCTATGGTTGGAACCACTGCTTTGTAATTGATCCTTCAAACTGTCGGTTGCAAAATATCCACCCAACAAGGCAAATTTTAGATGTTGCAATCACCACACATGAGATTATTCATTCTATGGACAAATCTCGCCTTTCGAGACTAGTCCTTAAACTGGATATCTCAAAGGCTTACGACATGGTAAAGTGGGATTTTCTCTTTAAATTTTAAGGAAGCTTGGACTCCATTAAAGATTAATCAACCTCATTTGGGAATGTGTGGAAATAGTAAAGTTTTCAGTTCTCGTTAATGGAATCCCTAGGGGATTCTTTGGGGTAGCGAAAGGCCTTAGACAAGGAGACCCGCTCTCCCCATATTATTCATCATCCTTGAAGTAATGGGCATAAATTTTTTGAAACTTGTGAACATGGGTAGGCGTTAAGGCTGCCTCCACAATCCCCCATGATATATTATAGCAATTTGTTGATGACACCATCTTATTTGGGAGAGCATTTGTTTTTCAAGTAGGAGAATGTAAATCCTTCCCTAATAATTATGCAAAGGATTTAGCACAATATATCAACTATGAAAAAAGGAGTATATACTCCTGTTATCACAGAAGTCTACACCCATGCTTGGGGTATGACACCCAAGTGACCTTGTGAGACATGAAAACAACCTCCAAGTGTGGGACCTTGCGCATATGAGGTTGAATCTTCGGAGAAGGTTGATTTCCTTCGAATCAAGGTGCACCTAACTAACAACATGAGGGAAAAGGGGAAGAAGGAATGCGGAAATTTAAAGGGGGTGATGCACCAGATTGAACTTGGTTGTTCTCTACCTATTGATGCACATAACATTTATAAGGCCTCCCAAACTACACAGATCTTAACTCTAATCTACCCTCCAAGGACTCATATGCAGGTCAGAACTAATGAAATGCTACAAGGAAAGACATTCACAATACAACATTCATGAGCATGTTAAACATGACATACAAACTTGAAGGACAGAAAAGAAGCATTCAACACAAGGCAAAACATGCAAAAGATAGTTAAATGGAAAGAAAAGGCAAAAAAGCCGATTTCTATTAATGCAAGGCAAAGGAAATTATAGTTGCAAGGCATAGCTACTACAAAAGAACCAGAGAAGAACAACCCAGAAAATATCTACAAAATTGCTTTCTAAAGAGCCAACATAACTCTGATTACACCATTGAGTTCAAACCCCAACCAAAAGGGAGTTAGGTTACAGAAGGCAGAAGAAAACAAATCAAGTCAAAATTTGATCTCTATATGCAACTTGATTCATGAAGTGACAGAAAGAGGCCAAATGGATGCATCCAGTAGATGGAAGGGACAACTATATCCCTACAAATACT
The DNA here is from genome assembly GCA_018584345.1 of Thuja plicata. Classification (NCBI taxonomy): domain Eukaryota; kingdom Viridiplantae; phylum Streptophyta; class Pinopsida; order Cupressales; family Cupressaceae; genus Thuja; species Thuja plicata. The sequence continues at coordinate 298,963 of MU218082.1, read as the reverse complement.
AAAAGAGCATGGGGATGCACTGGCGTTGCGTTTACAAAGCCAAAAGAGTAGTTCCACATGGAAAATTCAGTCCTAGTTCCATATCATGGCCGCTAATAGTCAAATCATCTCGCTGGAAAAGAAACGTCGAAGCGGAAAACACATGTTAGACCACCCCGCACACCTGCACAAAGCATCACCAAACATGTCAATTCCCCATGGGGATGCGAGGCCGAATTCTCCTCTATATCTTTGGTGCCTAGTTTCTCGTGTACCAGCATTGCACACTTCATTTTTTCTCACACCACTGCGGGGCTACAAGTTGCAAACTTCCCTTTGTTTAACATTGACCCCGGACACCAAAAATCATCAAGGAAAACCATAAGGTAACATCGCAGGGTGCGGGATACTTATATCTTTGTGGAAAGTTGGCCCTGCATAGCCACATTCGTAAGAAGATAAAATACAAGGTATCTGTAGGGAAGCAGGGGGGAACCACGAGGGAGGAAAATACTGTTGGCTAAAAATTTTGTAAGTTGTCGTAGACACACTTTTCAGAAAATATTATATTTAGACACAATGTATGAGAAATAATCTCTCCTCTCAACTCAGGGGAGGCGCCCTTCTTATTGCTGCTAATTCAACTAGTATCTAACAAGAAACTCAAATTTAATTTAAAATTGGGTGTTCCACCTATCACTTCCTCTTTTTTCAAGAAGAATTTCACTTTCACAAATATGCACTCTATGAACTTGGAGACCTTTTACAATTTCAGCTCTAAATACTAGTTAGAGCAATAATACCAATAAACTCAAAATTAACCAAAAGATTAATTGCCTCACAACCTGCAACATTGCCATTTAAGAGTACATTCTTATAGTGGAAATGGAAATTGTAAAGTTGAAAATGTGCAAGATAGTACATATCTGCACCACAGAGTGTGGAGATGAGTTTTGAAACAAAGTTTATAAGTCATGTTATTGAAGTGGATAAGTTAGAAAGATAGGAAAGTTTAAGTCTCAAAAATTTCAATCAATACTAATAGGCACATGACTCACTACGAATAAACATGATTTTCAAATTCGAACATTTGCAAGGTAGTGGTTTGACATGTGAAAATCAATAGGAAGAGATATTTTGGTGTTCAAAAAGCTGCAAACATACGTAGTGAAGAGTTGGGAAATAATGGATCACTAGCCTAAACATGCAAACTAGGAATGAAACCCATTCCCATCAACTCCTCGTTAAAGAATAATCCAACTGGCCCAACTTTGAAACAACTGGGTAGGTAGGAGACAGGCTCAATGGTGGAGGATTGATTATTCATTGTTATGTGCTAGTTGATGTTTTTGGATAAGATAGAACAAGATCTAGGTCTAGAGATGTAAAATTAACAACATAAACAATAAGCTACATATCAAATATGCAAAATCTGAGTACAAATCTAGAAAAGGGATTGAGCGAGAAACCTGCCATTGAAGTTTAGGCTGAAAACTACAGGACTATGTGGCTAGTCGACCTAGTCCCACAAATGTCTAATGCAGATATCAAAAATGGATTTTGCCTAGGATGTTGCTCTGATAATCTCCTAGAACATTGCGGAAAAAGTATCAGGCTATGTGGTTAAACTACAATGTCCAAGCTTTTTTGTTCCTTCAAAATATGGACCCCTTTGTCTCAACTTTCTCTTGCTAGACTGAAAACTTAGGTCTGAAAACTTGCACACAATAAGAAGGAAAAATGGTGTTGGGTTACAAGGGCTTACCTAGGTCAAGCCTCAAGAGGATTCAACCTTCCCTACAACAATGATGTATGAAAGAAATGTTGAATCAACATTGTTATACTTTTTCTGTGAATTCTCCTTTCCTTGAAGCCTTCATCAAAGGTGGATGATCCTAGAAGGGAGCCCATGCCTATCTTCACTCGTGGAGGAAACATATGAACTTGATCATGGATTTTATTTTCAATGCTAAGCATCCTCCTTCACTACCTTGAAAATGATTGAAATGCTTGATGAGAGATGAATTCCTTGATGTGTGATGACATAAATGTGGGATTGAAGCCTCCTATCATCCTCAACCTCACAAAACATGTTGATAAATTTGAAGAAGGCCGTCATAGGGAGCATTTTCTCAGTTAGTATTTTCTAAACATTAGAGGGTTCAAATTTGGGCCCGTTTAGATTGGACTATGGTGCTAGGCACCCTAGTCTACTTGTGGTGGGTTGTAAATAGGTCGGGGTAGCCAAAAAGATGCTAAACTCTTAAAATTAGGCTCTAGGTTGTGCAAGATGAACCAGATTCGGGGGAATAGAAAGAGGAGTATCAATGTGATCCTTAAATTAGCAAGAAATAGTATGAGGATATAATTCATGATGAGGAGTTGCTAGTGCTTGCAGCATTTGCAACTAGGATGGTGGTTGAGTTGCATCTTGTTGTGCCAAGTGAGGAGGCGCAGCCATAGGGTACTCCTAAGACTAGACCCTCTAGTTCTACCTCTCCCCTAGTTTTTACTAGGACTGGAAGAGGAAGATGTAAAATGTTTTGATGTTATATTTACTTTTAGTTTTACAAAAACAATTTGCTATATTAATTTTTCTTTAGACAATCAAGCTACCAACTATCAACATCCCACATGAGGATGTCATTTTGTACCCAATTTGCATTTATATCAATCAAATATATCTAGACTCAACTTGTTTCTTTTATGTACTCATTTATTAACTCAATGGATGCATCTCATTGAATTTTGAGAAAAAATGCATTTCTAGTTAAATTTAAGCAAATTTTAAGTTGTTGAGTTTTTGTCTAGTTTTTTTTGGGCCTTGGCAAGGTTTTACTAATGCCATGTTTTACAACTATGTGCACAATGCATCCATTGCCTTAGGAGTGTACCCTAGGCGCACCCAAGTGTAGCCCCAAGTGAGCCCTGCAGGGGTGCGTGGAGCCAAAGAGATGTACCTGATAACTTAGGTGTCTAATGGTAGCCCGATCTTAAATCTATCTTCAAGAAGTAGCAAGCTCCATGCAACTCATCAATCCACTCAACAATTCTTATTCAATGCCATGTAATCAATGCACATTTGTATTGTGCCATTCTTTTTTTCCACTAGAACTACTATTGATGCAAATGGGCTTTTTTGGGCCTAATGTACCCCATCTCCAATAAATCTTTAATATCTTTCTCTATCTCAATTTTTTTCTTTTAGGGTATCTGTATGTCATAGTAATTATTGGTTTAACACCCTCCTCTAGCTCTATGACATGCTCTATTTCTCTCTCGGCTGGATCTCTATGAGGAATACTCCCAAACACTTTTCTATGCTTTGATAGCAATTTCTAAACATCAAGATGCTAATTGTTATTTTTCTGATTTTCTATTTTAGGCATGATAAGACACTTTGCTTTCCACTCCACCTCATTGTGTCCAATCAACCACATCCCTATGACCACATTGGTATCCCCAATATTAATCAAAGAGAATTCATCCTTCAATTCATAATCACCCAACTACATACTTAGAATAGAAATCTTACGAGTACAAGAGAGTTTGTACCCATCAACTACCATGACCTTAAACCCATCATGTTCCTTTGCTTGTAAGCCTCTCATAGCCACAAAGCCCTCATCAATGAAGTTATGAGTGGCACTTGTATTGATAAGAGATGACTCATTGCCCCTATAATGCTCCTCTTATCTTCAATATGACTGGCTTCTATACACTAGAGAGTTGGGCAATGGTAAGATAACTCTTTTGGTCTTCTTTCGATGAGCTTTCCTCATCACTACTCTCTAAATCTAATTGTTGGTCTGATTTTTCTGATGCAGATTCTTCAATAAAAAGTACTCCAATTGCTTATCCTTTGCCTTCTCATTGCACTTATAAGATGGGTCCCAAGGTTTTCTATAATGGAAGCACAAATTCTCCCTTCGAAGGTCATTAAGTTGTTCACTATGCAACCTATTAGAGTATCATTACATGTATGATGTGATTCCCTATTAAATTGTTTCTTGTCCTTATCCTCCTTTAAGGGAATCCTTTTGATTAAAATTTGCTTCTAGAAGTAGAAGCCTTTGATGGCTTCCTGCAAAGTATGTGGATTGAGAGATTTAATCCAACCTCTCAAGGGATTAGTCAAGCCATCTATAAACACTACCATGATTCTCCCTGTTGAGATGTTTGTAACCAGCACTACGAATCTCTGAAAATCAGCTACATATGTTTATAGAACCGTAGTACTTTGACTACACCAATTCCTACAAATGAAATTCTGGATCTTTCTTCTCAAACCTCTCAATCAATTACTTTGTTAGCTCTGCATAAGAGGTACTCTAATCATGACCAATGGTGATCATCCCATGGTGCCACCACTCGTACAATGCCATTCAAATGTATTGCAACATACTTAATTGCTTCCTTCTCTGACATAGGATTGAGCTAGAAATAAGTATCTACCTTTTGAAACCAAGCTCGACTTGAAGGCTTACTTGAGTCATTATGATAAAGAAGAGTTAACTTCCCAACCCTTTTTGGCAAATCATAATTTTTTGTTTTACGTGCACTGGATCTGTTTATCCTAACATCATTATAGTTTTTCAACAAAATGGCAGCTTGGAACTTTGGACCTCCTCTCTCCCAATCATGCCTAAACTGATCTTATAAATGTTAATGAATTGTAGCTTCGATCGGATCATTCCTATCGATGAAATCAAATGCATAAGTGGCCTATCGACCTTGAGCATTTGATCTCTATCCTTATGTATTCTGCTATGATTATTGATTATCATAATACATGATTAACAAATAGTATGATTACAATCATGTATATATATTTAATGTTGCATATTGTTAATATATATATATATATACATAATTGTAATTGAGATTTATATAACTATTATTAAACATGTTCATGATATTAATCATGTTGTTAATACCATTAATGTTAATTATGTTGTTAATACTGATTTATACATTCATCGATAATAAGTATCGATATAATCAATACTGGTATCGATACCATATTGTGCTATCAAAGATAGCACATTATGATACCGGTACATTATCTTAATATTACATTAATATCAACCAGTTTGATAATGAGTATCGAACATGCTTTATATTACCAAATGAATCAATAATAGTATCGATGTTATTAACATTCAAACTAACGTGTATTATCTTGAATTTGGGTCGATGAGGACATGCCTCCGTAGAGACATGTCTCCTCCCATTAGTATATAACTTCAGTCCATATGACTTGGGAAGCACTGGAATCAATAAGTGCCTAACAAGTCCCAGCAATGCTCATATTAATATATATACATTCAAGAAAGAATTATAGAGATCTTGTGATCAATATATATATATATAGAAAAATTAAAAATACTACAAACTGCTAAATCTGATCAAAACTTTAACAATAAATTTGTTATTTTGGGCTCATTATCAACTTGTGGTTGAGCCCTAGGTGGAAAGGTAAGCATAGGAGGCTCAGAAGTTATGGTTCCAGTTCATTGATTTGCATTCGCATCCTTAACGAATTTCTCTCTTTGACTATTGTTGCCTCCATTATTGCCACCAACATTTGCATATTTGCATTGTTGGCACTGATATCCACTCCTAAGTGCGAAGCCATTAACTTTGTCAAACATTCCAACCGCTGATTTTGTTCTTGTGTCATCTTTTCTGCACCTTATTGTCCTCTAACCAAGGCCCCCAACAAGTTCAAAAAATAATTTTCTCCTTAATCTCTTGGATTTCTTTCACCCATATTATATGTATTCTATCCTTCTACAACCAATAACAATCTAGTAACAAATACTCAATAGATTCATGAATTGATGAGTACCTCTAAAATTGAATTATCTTCAAAAAATTATTCTTCATCTAAGTATGGTCTTTTTTTTTACATCGTGAAAAATGTCAACCTCCTAAAATTGAATTTTTTTAATCAAATCTCTTTCTGAATTCAGAAAACATGAAGTAGCAATCTCTTAGGATAAAGAAACTTCTAATCTTCTAAGAATAGAGTTAAGCATTGAAGTAAAACAACAATTCTAGAATAAGATGCTCTATTTTTTCATTAGATATCTTATGAAAATTTTCATTATTAGTACTCGTGAAAAATGCTAAACTTGAAGTTGAAAACACTCGAAAGAGAAAAGTACCTTTTTCCACCTTTGACTACATTTACTGCAAGCTATTTGAACAACCATTCAAACGAACAAAAGGAATTTCTATATTCATCATCTTCTCTAACATAGCTGACTTCTTGTTCACAAGTATTGTTCTTACATGTTTGTGCGACTTTGACGCAGTCAAGGATGGAGGATCCAAAAATGGACAGTCCAAACCTCGCAGCATTCAACAAACAACACAGCGGAAACCATAACAACACAAGATATATCAACATATCAACTCATCATATTCAAAAACATGAAGTTATATGCAACATGTCGGGCTGTAAGGGCTTCTTGGTTATGGCGAAATACAAAACAACAGTACGACTTGGATCTGCTCACATATCTGCCCGAGCCCAACAAGCTATTCCAGCTATTAGCTACTCAAGCTCTCCAGCTTCTAACTTAGCTATTCCAAGCTTTTCTTCCCGAAAACTTTTTTTTTAACACTCTACCCATACCCTCTTTTTATACAACACAACCACAAGTCGGCTTTACAAATGAAATAAATCAATAAAACAACAGTTGACTTCAAGAACACAATACCCAACGTGTTATTCATTAGTCGGCATCCAACGGTCATTAATTTGCATAGGAGAGTGAACCAAATCAGATTTAGGTTCTCACACCTCCAACGGTCGATCCAAAACTTGAGGAACGCAATCCAAAATTAAATGCACCAGTTGGCCAGCCCAAACTATCAGAATAACCCCGTCGGTGATCAAGACCACCGAAAGCCAAACCGCTCGGTGAGAGGCACAACCGAGCCAAACTCCACCAAACAATCACCACCGAGCAGTATGCTACCAAGTGGAACACCCCTGAGAAGAATACCACCGAGCACAGAACACCGCCGAGCAAAGCATCACCGAGCACCACCGTGTCCAGTCACCGAGTCCGTCGATGAAGCAACACATCTTCCAACCAAGAACTACCACCAAAGTGACTGAGAAACGCAAGACTCCAACCGAGCTTGCTACCCAAAACCAAAACCAAACCAAAGCATATTTTTGGTGATACAGGATTGCCAACTTCCCCAGGATGCTCCTACATCAGACACCCCAGGTGCGAAAAGATGTTCTTAGCAGCTCAACGAACATCTTTTGGGATTCAACACATAGATCCCAGAATGGTTCTTGATATACATGTCCTCTGAGTCCTCAACAAATACACTCATGCCTTGGTTCTTCTTCTGCTTCCTTTTACCACTAGTACTCGTTGATTTGCTTTCACATCTCTGAACCTTAATGTCTGCACCAACCCTTGCAGTCATCTCAGATCTCCTTCCAATGCTCAAGTTCTTCATTCCTTTGCCTTCATCCTTCAAAGGAGTGAAAGTAAATTTCTGCCCATCTTTCAGAATAGTAATGAAATTTCTTTTATATTCATGAATAGCCTCTCTATCATACTGCCAAGGTCTCCCAAGTTAAACATGACAAGAACTCATATCCACAGTGTCACATAGTAGTTCATCCTTATAAGAACCAATGTGAAAACTTACCATGCACTGTTCCTTAACCTCTATTGCATGATCTTCTTGTAACCAACTAATCTTATAAGGACAAGGATGTGTCGATCTCCTCAAACTAAGCTTTTGAACCATTTCCTCAGAAACCAAGTTATCAGTACTTCCTCCATCAACAATCACCTTACAACATTTACCACCAGACTTACACATAGTCCTGAATAAATTTCGCCTCTAACAAGGCTCAACTTGCTTCTTAGTCAGCAATGTTCTTCTAATCATCAAATTCTCACCATCCACCTCAGATTCATTCTCTACAACTTCATTCACCACAACATTTCGGTGATTACTGACCTTCTTGTCTACCTAGGGACATTTAATATGACTGATGTCCTTCTCCGCAGTTATAACAAGTACCTCTGAATCCACCTCTACCTGTCTTCCTCCTCAGTTCAACAGGTTTCGGTTCCTCTTCAACTCTCGGTTTATCCTTTACCCACTGCTCTTTCCCTCGGGAATTATCATGATTTCTTCTTTTCAGCTTATCTTGCACCTTAAAGGCATACTGGTAAGCATCCTCCACTGAGTCAATCTTCAACATACCAATCTCATCCTGGATATTGAATCTCAAACCATTAATATACCTCGCCACCTCCTCCTTACTATGTTCTCTATGTCCAGGCTGAATAGTCAACTTGTAGAACTCCTCGGTATAGTCTTCCACAGTCATCTCCTTCTGCTTTAGATTTTGTAATTTCTTAAACAACTCAAGATCATAGTCAGCAGGAATGAACTTAGCTTTTAGTTTTGCCACCATCAACCTCCACCGATTGACCTTCACCTCACCTTCTTATCAATCTCTCTGCAATTCTTTCCACCAAAGAGAAGCATGTCCCTTCAACTTAGTCTTTGTTAACCTCACTCTATGCGGATCTCCAATGTTTTCCAACTCAATGTAGTCTTCTAACTCACCTATCCAATCAATCAGATCCTCGGGTCTCAATGTACCTAAGAAATCAGAAACCTCCATTCGGTAACTTGTACTCAACCCAGCACTAGATCTCTGCAACCAATCAGTTTTGCCTTCACTAGATCTCTCCAACCGATCGGCTCTGTCATCTCCACTAGATCTAGCAGCTTCAAAGTCTTCAACAACTTCCTCATAGCCATCATTTGTTCTAGGACCTCTCTGCCATCCAGTAACAACTCTCAAAATTTTAGTGACCAGCTCATTCGTCATCGTAGCCATCTCAGATCTGATCTCTGATCTAACCTTTTTTGTTATCCTCGCCTCCATCGCATCAGCGAGATCTTCGTCCGCCCTAGGGCCTAATCTCCTGGGAGGCATCATCCAAGAAACAAGCCCTTCACTCGGACCACCCAGATCAACTTTGCTCTGATACCACCTTACGCAGTCAAGCATGGAGGATCCAAAAATGGACAGTCTAAACCTTGCAACATTCAACAAACAACATAGCGGAAACCATAACAACATAAGATATATCAACATATCAACTCATATCATATTCAATAACATGAAGTTACATGCAACATGTCAGGCTGTAAGGCCTTCCTGGTTACGGCCAAATACAAAACAACAGTACGACTTGGATCTACTCACAGATCTGCCCAAGCCCAACAAGCTATTCCATCTATCAGCTACTCAAGCTCTCCAACTTCTAACTTAGCTGTTCCAAGCTTTTCTTCCAGAATTATTTTTTAAACACTACCTATTCCCTCTTTTTATACAACACAGCCACAAGTCGTCTTTACAAATGAAATAAATCAATAAAACAATAGTCGACTTCAAGAACACAACACCCAACATGTTATTCATCAGTCGGCATCCAACAGTCATTAATTTGCATAGTAGAGTGAACCAAATTAGATTTAGGTCCTCACACCTCAAACAGTCGATCCAAAACTCGAGGAACGCAACCCAATTTAAATGCACCAGTCAGCCAGCCCAAACAATCAGAATAACCCCGTCAGTGATCAAGAACACCAAACGCCAAAGCACTTGGTGAGAGGCACAACCTAGCCGAACTCCATCGAACAATCACCACCGAGAAGTGTGCTACCGAGTGGAACACCACCGAGAAGAACACCACCTAGCATAGAACACCACCGAGAAAAGCATCACCGAGCACCACCGAGTCCGTCGGTGAAGCAACACATCTTCCAACCGAGAACTACCACCAAAGTGACTGAGAAACTCAGGTCTCTAACTGAGCTTGCTACCCAAAACCAAAACCAAACTAAAACATCTTTTTGGTGATACAGGATTGCCAACTTCCCCAGGATGCTCTTGCATCAGACTTCATCTTCCTAGAGAAAATGTGGCATATTTGTGTAAAATCAAATTCTTCTTCCATCAAAAAACCCTCTTCAACCTCAAAGAACTAGAGAAAAGTAGATAAAATTTATGCTATCTCATCTTCTAGTGATGAAGGAAGATGTTGAAGAAAAACATCAATTTCTAGCACAAGATGCCCTATTTCTTCATTCAATATCTTATGAAATTTTTCATCACTAGAGCTTATGGAAATTGCTAATTTTGAAGCTTGAAAATATTGAAAGATTATTTCCATCTTTGCTTACATCTGTTGAACTCTTTGAACAACCCTTCAATGATACAAAGAAGCTTTTGGATTCATTGTCTTCTGTAGGAAAACCAAGATCTTATTCACAACTATGCTCCTTAAATGTTAGTGCAAATTCATCTCCATAGAGAATATGTGGCATACTTGTGTAGCATCAAGCTCTTCTTCCATCAAAAGCCCCCCTTCAACCTCAAAGAACTTGAGAAAAGTACACAAAATTTATAATTCTTGTGGATATTCTTGTTATAATGCAGTTCACAATTATGTGGACAGATGACATTACTCAATGTATGATTGTGAAAATTGTTCATTCCTTTATGTGATTCAATTTGGGTATATTCATCATAGAGCCTTCATCACATTCATCTAAAAGATGTTCAGGACCACTTGACAACCTTTGATTTTATTTGAAGCTATAAATATTTATTTGAACTTTTGTATCTCAAGGCAATGTGATGTCTCGCGCTCGTACAACTCCCACAAACCTCTGCAAACTACCCGCAACTTCCTGTCATCTTTGTACGGCCTACAATGACCTGTCACCTCTGTACGAAATGTACATGTCGCCACTCGCAACCCCTCACCATACGGTCCCAATAGTCTCTCTATCGGCACACATACATACACCGTACGGTCTGATTGCTTCCACCATACGGTCCAATGACCCCCAACGTAAGGACCAGTTACTTCATCGTACGGTTCAATCTCTTCCACCGTATGACACAACTCCTTCGTACAGTTCACATGCAGTCGATCTCCCGCCTTGACCACCTCGACCAATCACTCCCCCTCTGTGCACAAGGTCCATCCTCCACCGTACGGTAGCAAAGCTACTACCTCTGTACGCATCTGTACAGGAACGGAAATGTTTCCCTCGAGAATCGATGCGATTATTATTATTGTTGTCAGAGAGTAATACATGTCAATGCCACAGATATAATAATAATCGCCGCATTCGAGATAGTCAGACAATTACATTCAAGTTCTGATAGCAAATATGGATTTCACCGGTAGGAATCAATACTGCCAATATTATTCAGAACATAATATTAGATATCAGTGTCATCCAAATTTGTCTTCTACACAAGACTTCACAAATTTGGAGCACACAGTGAAATATCGGAATGATATTTCCAACGACAGACTAGGGTGGTTGTGAACCACTGAATCTGCGATCACAGAATACGGAGGATCTTCCATCTCCGAAATTGCACACAAACTACCTTCAGCCTTAAGCTTCCGAAAATAAAAAGAAGAGTTAAATACAATCCATGATCCATCACAATACCCAACCATCTCCTTATAAAGACCTCCAAGAGGCGTCTAGATATTTTTAACAGGCCGACATTATTAATTTATTTTATTATTCGGGTCCCTTTATTTAATAATTAAATTAATTAATTTAATAAGTCTTCATGATATTATTTTAATTTTTGTACCACTTAATTAATTAACCTAATTGAGATGCTTATAAAAATTAGGAACATTACAAATCCTCGCCGCCCAAAGATTGCTTGCCCTCAAGCAATCCGTCATCAAACAATTTGTCGACGAAGCTCCTGGATCCCAAACCAGGCACGGAAGTTTGTAGCAATATCTGTTGAAATCTTCATGCTGCTTGAGGATGACATGCATGAGTAAACTGCCATCAAGCTTTCGCTGCATGCATCACTCTGATATAAACATTGTCATGTCCGTAGTCACCAGGATCCCAAAGAAGCCAATCATAAAACACATCGATGCTCCGATCCAAAGCCTTCATGCCCTCGTGCTCATCAATCTCTTATGGAATCTCATAACTAAGGTAGATCTTGTTGTTTCCATGAGGAAGGCCCTCACATGGAGAGGTTGTAATCATGCACGCCTCCTGCACATCGAAAGGATAAACTCCATATTCAACCAACTATGGTTGCTCCTGCAAGAAATCATCAGTAGCATCTTCATGAAGTTGAACAACCACTAGTAGAGCCTACTCATTTGAAGGATCACTGATAGAGCCTGAATTTCCATCAAGATGATCGTCAAGTGTTGGTTCGACAAAATTTGTGCAATCATCTCCTTCACCCTTTTGGAAATTTCGATGTATTGTATTTGAAGGGACAATTATTGACTCTTTCTTGTCCAAATCCTCCTGTGGCTGCAGTGTAGGCATAACTTCATTCTTCGCAGGGATCACGGTGCTAAGTACCACATTGTCGATCCCCCGACTGAGATTGATGTTGCAGGTCCTATCACCTTCGGAGGATGAGTACCTCAACCTCAGGTCTATGTACTCCTTGAGAGATATGTATGTTTTCCATCCACCATCAACCCAATCCTACTTGATGTGCTTCAGTGACTCAGCCAAGGTGAGCGGATGCATTTCCAACTACTCGATCTTTGGAGGGAAAATCAGCATCATTGGTCTTGTATTGGTCTACAATGTGCGTGACATGTCGCCCTTCATTGTTCCATTTTCCAAGCACTTGAGAGTCTCCCCAGTTTGCTTTTGTCCTCTTGCTAGGGTCTGGCGAAGCTGCTTCTAACTTCTTATTAACTCCCTCAGCAAGACTGTCATATCCACATATGCATTTTCCATTCCATCACTTGGTGCCATGTTTCTCCCAATAGGCTGGCAGGATCATTGGCTCTGATACCACTGTGATGTCCTGTGCTCGTATGGCTACCATTAACCTCTGCGAACTACCCACAACTTCCTGTTGTCTTCGTACGGCCCACAATGACCTGTCACCTCCATACCAAATGTACCTGCCGACACTAGCAACCCCTCACCGTATGGTCCCAATAGTCTCTCTATTGGCACACATACATCCACCGTACAGCCCGATTGCTTCCACTGTACGGTTCAATCTCTTCCACCGTACGACACAACTCCTTGGTACGGTTCATGTGAGGTTGATCTCCCACCTTGTCCACCTCGACCGATCACTCTCCCTCTGCGCACAAGGACCGTCCTTCACCGGACGGTAGCAAAGCTACTACCTCCGTACGCATCTGTACAGGAACGGAAATGTTTCCCTTGAGAATCGATGCGATTATTATTATTATTGCCAGAGAGTAATACAAATCAATGCCATGAATATAATACTAATCGTCGCATTCGAGATATCAGACAATTACATTCAAGGTCTAATAGCAAATATGGATTTTACCGGTAGGAATCAATATTGCCAATATTATTCAGAACACAATATTAGATATCCCTGTCAAATACAAATTTGTCTTCTACAGAAGACTTCACAAATTTGGAGCACACAGTAAAATATAAGAATGATATTTCCAACAGTAGACTAGGGTGGTTGTGAACCACCGAAACTACAATCACAGAATAGGGAGAATCTTCCACCTCCGAAAATGCACACAAACTACCTTTAGCCTTCAACTTCCAGAAATACAAACAAGACGCAAATACAATCCATGATCCATCACAATGCCCAGCCATCTCCTTATAAAGGCCTCCAAGAGGCCTCTAGAAATTTACAACAGGCTGAATTTATTTTATTATTTTATTATTCGGGCCCCTTTATTAAATAATTCCTTATGATATTATTTTAATTTTTGGACCACTCAATTTATTAACCTAATTGAGATGCTTTTGAAAATTGGGGACATTACAGGCAATTTCTTCCAACCTGTTCTTTAGTTTTATGAAGCATGTAGTATTTGTGTGTGTACTGTGTAGAACATGTAATTTTTACTATATTCTTTGTTGGGGAAGTACGTAGATGCGAGTTATCAAAAATGTGTTTGCCAAGGGTCCCCTTGGGGTGGACCTTGAGTGAACCCTAGAGTCATCCTAGCCTTGGATTGGACCCATATAGGTAGGGAAGGGCAGGGTCAAGGATGGGGGAGGGTGTTCCTTGTCTAGAGATGAAGTAGAGAAATGCAATTGAAAAAAGAAGTATATTCCTGAGCTCATCTAAACTCAATCAAGAAGCATTAATCGCATTTGATAGGAGGCACTATGACAAGACAACAAAATAGGCATGTTACATAGCATTACCTATTAAAGTCATAAAGAGCTGATAAAATCCAAGCGAACGCCTAGTTATGATAGCAGCAAGCTAACAAGCCTTACAAACTTTTAGAAGGAACCCTTAGGAAACAAAGCAGGAAACTCATTCAAAAGTGGGGATGTCTGCTAACATATGAAGCCCATGTGAAAGGACAAAATTACTACAGATAAATTTTACATGTCCACATAGTACATACTGTGTCAATATCAGTTGCATCCCTGTTAAGGTAACTAAAACCCACTTATTTTCAGCTCATATTTATCCTCAACTTCCTTTGATATATGATATACAAGTAAAGTTGTGGCATTTATGCGAACAAAAGGAAAAATAATAAAACAAATATAACTAAATAGTGTTCTTTTAAAGAATGCAAACCTGATAGATCCACGAATTGAATTGCTGATGGACTTCATGAACCAAAGGTCCACTCATGATAGTCAATGGAACCTGTGGTATGATCGTCTTTAGCAAGGAAAAAATTCCATAGCATTCTATACAGGAAACTTAGCTACTATTACAAAGAAATTTATTGTCCTTATAGCAAAATTGACAAAAGTGTATTACATTACCGATCCTGAAATAGCTGTTGGTGGGGCACCATTTGGACGAAAGACATAAGCTCCAGATACCTTCATCAATAATTTTAAATTTAATTCTTATAGAACTTTTGTAGAGAGAAATGGACAAAAAGATTTCAATACATGCACAAAATAACAAAATATGCCATCTTAAATTTTTATTTCTTTTAAAAACTGAGATGTGAAAATGATGTAATCACAAACCCGGGGATCACTATCATCACCAGCAGAAGAACTATACCAAAGATAGGACTGTTGAACTGGAATTTTCACCTATCATAATATAAATAAATTAGAAGCTATGCTATATCATGTTACAAATGCAAATTATGCATGGAACAAAATAACAATTTTGCTTGTTTAACATAACTAAAACAATGTGACTGAATATTTGTTTGTACAGAGTTAAGAATATTTCCCTCTTCTTTTAAAGGTTCATTATTGTAAATACTCATTGAGTAATGATATCTGAAATCATAGCACTGGGCATTGATAAGAAAACACAATTTCTATTTATGATTCATACTTCAACCAAGAAAGAGCTAACAACTAAGCTACTTTGCATATGCTATGGAATTGATAGGAGTTTTGTCTAACATTATTCAGGAATACAAATTCAGACAGATGTCAACCTACTACTACTCCACTCAGTTTGGGTATTCAGACATGATATTGCCACAAACCTGCACGGCTAAATTGTTGTTTGAAATGGCACCTTTTGAAAAGGTGAAATTCCTCAACAGATTATGATCTTGCTCCATGAACTACACTGATTAAAAAGATGGCTTAAATATCAACAAAAATAGCAATTGGGCTTGGTAGATAGAAATGTAATTTCAATTTCCATTATTTCTTTGGGTAGATGCTCAAACAAGCTTAACTGTTCAAACTTTAAACACTAACCATGTTTGCACTGCTTTAACACAGAAAACACCCTTTAAAATATACCCATCCAAAATGGTCGTAGGTTTTCAGTCACTGGCCAGAAGCTAAGTATGATAGTGAAATCTTTATGATGTGATCTCAACTTCATTGTCAGAAATAAAATAGATATTGGAAGCTACCTTAATGAATTTGAATTTGAATATGATTGTCGAAATCCCTCACAAAATTATAAAAGATAAAAGTACAAAATAATAATCCACTTGAAAATGCAGCTTAATGATTGAGTGAATTATGCTTTTAGTTTCTCACTTGGGTTTTCTTCCTCTATTTATTGCCTCATGGGGTATTATCCCTTCTCCATAGTTGCAAAGAGACCTGTCTCCGACCCCTAGGGACACATCTCAGAGACTAAGACATGTCTCCAGTACCAGAGACCTTGCCTAAGATGTCTCCAATTGCAGGAGATTTTCAACTATGGGCTCCCAAAGACTCCCACTGTCTCCCACACAAAAAGTGCCAAATCCCACACAAATAAAACAAAAATCCCTAAAACATAAAAGTTAAATGCACCAGGAAGCTAGAAAATAAACACTCCATAGAAGGGAAAACATGAGCCAACACAGTGCAGGAGTCAACGGGAGCTAACAAGACCACAAGTATTTGTCATTAAGCTATTTGCAGTTCAAAGCAAAACTCAAAAGATATTCATATTTTTTATATTCTTGTTATTGTACTTTTAATTTGTTTATATAGACTTTGTGGTATACACAATGGTGGTGAATTCCATTAGATCCTTGAGAGTCAGGAATTTTCTTGTGATATACAATTTCTTTCTTCATTCTTGCATGTTTGTATTCATATTCTCATATATATAATCCATATTCACATTCTCATATATTGTACTTTTAATTTGTTTATATAGACTTTGTGGTATACACAATGGTGGTGAATTCCATTAGATCCTTGAGAGTCAGGAATTTTCTTGTGATATACAATTTCTTTCTTCATTCTTGTATGTTTGTATTCACATTCTCATATACATAATCTATATTCACATTCTCATATATATAATCACAAAGTCAACTTGTTGGTCTGGGCTGCCTTCAATTTCCTTATGCACTTTATCTATATTCATGTTTAGTTTTACAAATATACAACTATTTTCAAATTTTCTGTAAATTACTAAAATATATTTAAAAAAATTGGCATCTCCAAGTACCCCCCGTCTCCTAATTTGAAAAATAGTCATATTGGTACCAGTACCAGTCTCCAGAGTCTCCAAGTACCCCCGTCTCAGTGCAATCTTGCCCTTCTCTTTTATTGTTTTATTTGCTTGGGGTTTGCATTTTACAGGTTACCCAAATTTGTGTTTGCTTTTTTTCTAGGGCCTCTTTTTTGCCTCTAGTCCTTTGCTCTAACACCTGTTGTATATTCCAGACCTGTTGATCTATTTTTAATCATTTGTCATCATTAATATACTTCCTTTCTTTCTTTCTTTCTATTAGAATGTTTCTAATATTAACGCTCAATCTTGTATTCTGTTGTATTTTAGAAGTTTCTATTCCTGGTTTTATTGTCATGTATATATGAGCTTCAAGCTCCTTGTAAATTCAATATATTCAATACAACTTGATTATTTTATGGTATCAGAGCGGGTAGATGGGATTTCATAAAATTTGGCGATTTTTTTGAGAAAAATTTGAGCCTCTTCTGATCTGATATTTTTTTCCAAAAATTTGTTTTTTGATTTTTAACAATAAAAATCGTTGGAGTTATTTTATGAAAATTTTGTGGTTCGTCTTCAAAGATTTTTGCTGAAAATTGCAAGCCTAGTTGAGGGTTTTGATCTTGGTTTGAACAAAAGTCTCTGAGGGTTGCATGTACTTGCATGTGAGTTGCATGTACTTGTATGTTGCTTGCATGTGCTTTTTGTGAGTTGCATGTTCTTGCATGTGTTGTTTTACCATGCAAAGTCTCATGTTTTTCCGCATGAAGGTTTCTCTGTTGGGTTCATAATTTTCCATCAAAAATTATCTGTTAGGTTTTAATAATTTTTTCCTCAAAAATTATCTGTAGGCTTTTAGTTTTTTTTCATTCAAAAATATTTTGTTGGGTTTTCATAATTTTTTCCCTTGAAATTTTTTGATGGGTTTTAATAATTTTTTCCTCAAAAATTATCTATTGGATTTACCATTTTTTCCTTAAAAACGAAGCTTTGTATTATCTAATCTGTGTCTCAAATTCTGTTGTCTGGTTTTGATCGATTTTTCACCTCAAAAACGGTGTCTGGTTTTTTGGGTTTTTTTCCTAAAGAAATCACGACTTTTTGCAGTTTGTTTTGGGGCATCATGCTCTTCTGCAAAAATTTGGAGGGTTTGCTGATTTTTCCTCAAAATCATGGCAGTTGTTCTCGATGTCTCTGGGTACAGGGAAAGATAGCTTTGTTATCCAACATCACGTTGGATGTTTTGTGATGATTTCTAGTCAAATGTTTTGCAGATCCAAAGAGGGTTAGTGGCAGACTCATCTCAGTGGCAGAGTCAGCAGCAGGCTCTTGTCTCTCGTTGCAAAGCATTATGAAGAAGGGGGCGCCTTCTTTATTTTTTCTAGATGGATTTTGGCTTCTTGGTCATTAACATTTTGCAGATCCAGGGAGGGTCTCAACAGTAGCAGTGTTCAAAAGAATTTGTGACCAAAAGACAACAGTTAGACGATGACTATTAAGGGAGGGTATTAGAATATTATATTGTTTCTTTAATGGTCATCTTAGTTAGTCTTTAGTTTATTAGGTAGTTTCTATTTTTGTCTTTAGTTCACGATTGTTTCTTTTAGAAACATCGTCTATGTAAATCTATATAAGGAGCTTTCATCTCCTCTATTTAATAATTTGATTTTCGAAATTATCTGGTTTTAATTTTTTCGAAATTTTCTTTTGAAAAATTCATCTTGGGTTCTCTGTTTTTGCAAACTCAACTAGGGTTTCTGTGGCGTATTCCCTTCGTTCTCAGAATAGCATGAAATCTGAGAAATCGCGTTTTTTTTTCGGTTTTAAGTCTGAGAAATCGCGGGTTTGAGAAATCGCGTTTTTTTTTCGGTTTTAAGTCTGAGAAATCGCGGGTTTGAAAGTCTGAGAAATCGCGTTTTTTTCATATTTCTTCAAGGCGTTTGTTTACCTCTGCAAAATCGCGCTTCCCTTCATCTGCAAATCGTTCATTGGTGAGGCTCCTGCTTTCTGCTGTCGCGGCCATTGTTGCCCGCGCGACTTGGAAAACTTGCTTCTCCGAGTTGTTGACGCGATCCTTTTCAACAGGAGAGCCTTTTTTCTCATCAATATGGCGGCCGTCTCTGTTTAATACAGGTCTGCATCTGCCTGTATCTGCACGCCTCTACCTGGTTTCTTTGTTCTTGGCTCTTGTTTGAAGGGCAGCTTTACCCAAAGCCGTTTTTACTGCGAAACCCTAATTTTTGGAATCCAAAAATCATTTTTCTTACATATTTTTGGTGGGTTTTTCAAGATCTTATCTGGGTCTTCGACAATTTTTTCTGGGTCCCTCATTTTTTGTGCCTCGATTTCTGAGCCAGCGGATTTGTGATCCGACTTCAGATTCCTTGTGGGTTTTTTACCTACTCTTCTGGGTACTTGTCAGTTTTTTTTGGGTCCGTTTAAAATTTGCATTGAAATCCGTGCAAATGGCATCTTTGACCAACCTGATGCTGGAAAACAGTCAGCGGTTCAATGGCAGCAATTACAAAACCTGGAAGCAGCGAATGTTAACCATCTTCGAGTATCATCGTTTGGATGCGCTTGTTCTAGGCACAGAAACTCGTCCTGCCCCCACTAGCACGCCTGGTGGGACCTCCGTTACCACAGATCAGGATAAGTTTGATGATCGGAATCGCGAAGCTGTTATGCTTCTCAAGCTCTCTGTCACAGATGATCAGCTACCTCAGATTCCCTCTGGCAAGTCAGCTGCAGACATCTGGACATATTTAAAGGAGCTTCATGAAACATCTGACAAAAGTCGAGCGTTCTTTCTGAAGAACCAGTTGTTTTCCATTATGATGGATGAAAGTATGTCCTTACAGGAACATCTCACAAAGATTAAGGATATTCGTGATCAGCTTGACGCCATCGGTCGGAAGATGGAGGAAGAAGATATAGTAGTTATTACACTGAAAAGTCTACCTACGTCTTATGAGCATTTCATAGAGACTCTCAAGTTCAACATTACCTCAACTAATGTTGATCTAAAATTCCCGGAGCTATGCACCAAACTCCTACAGCAGAATCGTTGGAAGCAGCAATTTGGTAACCGTACTTCCTCATCCTTGTCGGAACAAGCCTTTGCAGCAAAATTCCAGTCTTCTCAGTCATCACAATAGGGCAGTTCACATCAATTCTCAGGCAGTTATCAGTAGAAGAGTGTTCAGTGTCATTACTGTCACAAGTATGGTCACATGAAGAAAGACTGCCGTCAGCGACTCGCTTCCGAACATGAGAAGGTGGGAAGGTCAAATCCACAGGCAAATGTAGCTGAACATTCTGAACATTCTGAGCAAAAGGAATCTACTTTCTATGCGTTTATGGCTAAAAGTCCTGATTTAGCCCGGTCGTCTACTTGGTATATCGACTCTGGTGCGTCACATCATTTTTCTCATCGGCGTGACTGGTTTACAGACTTCTATACCTACAGTGATTCAGTTGTGTTTGGTGGAGGAGAGGAGTTCAAAATTGTTGGCAGAGGAAATGTTCAGATACAATCTGGTGGGTGTCAGCTCATCTTTCTCAATGTATGCTATGTTCCTAGTATGGCTCTCAATCTGCTCTCTGTGAGTCAAATCATGAGAAATTCTCCTCAGTTGGATGTGGTATTCAGTTCCCAAAAATGCTCCATTATTGATCGAGAGACTCGTCTTACTGTTGCTACTGGTCTAGAGGATCATGGCCTATATCGGCTTACTGACACTGGTGATTCTCCTGAAATAGCTATGGCAGCTCGTGATCTATATCTCAGCACTTTGTGGCATCAGAGATATGGACATCTCAACATCCACTATCTCTCTCAGCTATCCCAGGAGGAACTTGTTTCTGGGCTACCTCCAATTCAGACGCAGCATCTTGGAGTATGTGATGCCTGTCAAGCTGGCAAATATCGGACTCCCTTCAAAGATGGAGATTCTTGGCGTGCATCTCAGGTACTTCAATTACTTCATGCTGATATTTGTGGTCCTATGAATACATCTTCAGTTACTGGTTGCAAATATTTTTTGCTCATTGTTGATGATTTTAGTAGAAAAATGTGGGTGTACTTTCTTAAACAAAAATCAGATGCACTTATTACATTTCAGAATTTTAAGTTATTGGTTGAAAAGGAGTCTGGCTGCAGTATCATTTCTCTTAGAACAGATAATGGGGGGGAATTTTGTTCTCATGCCTTCTCCGGTTTTTGTGTTGAACATGGCATCAAGCGCCAATTCACCACACCTTACACTCCCTAGCAAAACAGTGTTGTTGAGCGTCGCAATCGTACGATTGTTGAGATGGCTCGTTCTATGTTACAACACTGGAGTGTTCCTAACAAGTATTGGGCAGAAGCAGTGTTTACTGTTGTTTACCTTCTGAATCGTTCCCCTACTTAGGTTGTCAAGAACAAAACTCCCGAAGAATTGTGGTCTGGTCGTAAGCCCAAGATCAGCCACTTGAAGATTTTTGGCTCCCTTGCCTATGTCTAGATTCCTGATGCTAAACGTTCCAAATTAGATTCCAAGACTCAGAGACTCATGATGACAGGGTACAGTGACAACCATAAGGCCTACAGATTGATAGATGTCGACACGGATCGTCTCATCTTTAGCCGTGATGTTGTTTTTGATAAAACTCGAGGACCTTTTCTGCCTTCCTCTAAGCAGTATTTTGAAGAACAGTCTCATAGTATTCCTCTTCCTTTAGCACCATCTGATGAGAGGGATGCTACAGCCACTACTTACACTAGACCACCTGATACTGTTGAAGTTCCTGCGAATGACCCTCTTCCAGTTGTTGCTCCTGAATCTCCTCCAGCTCCTCCTGAGATTGGCTCTCCTACTCTCCGACCCAAATGGTGGGCTAAAACTATTAGTGATCTTCGGGATAATGAGCTCATCGAAGGTAGAGTTTCTCGAAATAAGAGCAAACAAACAGTTAATTTTGCTCTTATGGCTAACATTCATAGTGTTTATGAGCCCCAGACTTAT
>MU218082.1:201643-260278 GCA_018584345.1 Thuja plicata | reverse complement strand
GTCAACTACCACTGGACTGGGAGTTCCTCCTAAAATTTAGGAGCACCTCCTTAAAAATAGGAACTTTACAAAAAGTTCCCAAATCGATCCATGGTGTCTCCTGACACCTCCTGGACCACTCCGAGTCTACTCCTAAAAAATAGGGATAGCTCCTAAAATTTAGGAAACTATCCAGAACTGATCAAACAGGCTCATATAGCCCTCATATGTCTTTCACTGCCCCATATAGCCTCCCTGCTCACTCTGTCCGACCTACGGAAGCCAGATATAGGCCAAACCTGTTGAAATAGTTGTCACTAGGGAAGGCGCAAAATTGGGGACATGACACAGATTGCTTGGTGGCCTGCGAACTCAAGTTCAGATCTGGTTTCTTCCACTTAGCTATAGGGTAGATGGATAAAGTTGGATCCTGCGAGATCTTGTTCAATTTGCTGATGTAATTGGCCCTAACCGGGAAGGCCTTACAGCCCGGCATGTTGCATGTAATTGAAATTCTGAGATAATATAAGTTGATATTGATATATCTTGTGTTGTGTTGTTTCCGTTGTGTATTCTTGTTGTTGGCTGCAAGTTTGGACAGTCCTTTATTGGATCCTCCGAGCTTGGACTGCACCACGACCACAACTCTGTCCTTTGTGGGAGGGGTACCTTACGCATGATATTGCTTCATTACTCTTGAAAATATGATTACAAGGACAATGGATTACCTTTGATTTCTTTGTAACCATGTTTTATGTAGTGTTCAATAAAGCAAAAATCAATAGACCAGATATAGTTCAGCATTGGGGGCTAGTAAAGTTTTTGTGGCCACTGAATCCATGTATTGAAAGCAGTCTTGTCACATCAACTATAATATTGCATTGTTGCAAATGATTTTTGTACCTTCTCTAGAAATTATAGATTTACAAAACAAATTCATGAAAAATTCCTTTTCTTGCTTGCAC
This sequence comes from Thuja plicata, assembly GCA_018584345.1. Lineage (NCBI taxonomy): Eukaryota > Viridiplantae > Streptophyta > Pinopsida > Cupressales > Cupressaceae > Thuja > Thuja plicata. The sequence continues at coordinate 259,334 of MU218082.1, read as the reverse complement.
ATCATATGTTGCAAGGGATCAATATAAACCATCTTTCTATTCTCATCTGCTATCAATGTGATTTTTGGCCCGAGTGGCAGTAAGAATATGTAAGTTTTGGTGAAATATATGTATCATAAACCCAAGAAATATTAAACATAAATTATTTCTAGATCAGGGAATTGATCATGCAGCATTGGTTATATTCTTCCCTGGCTGAATAATGTAATGTTTCCTTTCTAGTCAATGGAGTCAGTGGACTTGTAGCTTATTCAGTGGGTTCTCATAGGCTATTGTGTTAGGGTTAGAGAACCTTGAGGGAAATTCATCTAGCAGATTGATAGTAATTGGTGGTTAGTTGAGCTCCCAGCAGAATTATTTGCAGGATGACCTTGTCTAGATTGATTTCGGGTTAGTCTTCCAATACTTTCTATTTTTGATGGCTAACTCAAAATTTTGTGTGGTCCATGGGCTTTAAATAAAATATCGAGAAGTTGCTAATTAATAAATTTAAATTAAAAATTAAACTTAATTGTTATCATAATTTATTTGATGGGCACTATAGTGTGACCAATTATAAATTAAAAAGGGGTGCACTTTAAATATTTGGGCCCTTATTTTTTATGGGATATTGGACTATTGAAAGAAGTGAATTCTATTAATTAAGTATGCCTGGAAGAGTGGTTTGAACCTCGTGGAGGAAAATATACAAGGGTACTTTGCGCATTCAATTGGCTATGTTGAGTTTTGATACTGATAATTGTTCTCTCTTTTGGGAAGGTATTTCTCTCTTAGTTTGTAAGGATGGAAACCCATGCAGGCAACATTCTCTACGTAGTTAAAAGACACTATTGGAGAAATTCTTGGTGATTTCATTCAGAGGTCACAGCAATGCTCATTCGAGAAGATCTACATTTCAATTTTATAGAGTTTATTGAATATCTGATCAAGAAAGGTCGACTTTGTAATGTCCCCTTTTTTAAAGGGAATGTAATGTCCCGAAATTGATAGAGAATAAATTAATTTAATTAATTAATTATTTGGTCCCTATTTAAAAGAAATATTATTGACCTTTAATTAATTAATAGGGGGCCTGTTTTTATTAATTGTTGTCCGTAGGTGTTTACCGGGTTGGCGTTCTTTTGTAAACCGTCGGGAGTTTCTCCGATGGGGTATTTATGCCCGGCATGTAGGTAGTTGTTGATATGTTGATTTTTGGATATTTAATTATTATTGCAAATTCCAGTTGGAATTCTGTTGTATGCCATTTCGGAGGTGGAAGATCCTCCCTATTTGGTTTGTTGCAGTTTCGGTGGGAGTAACTCCTCACCCTATTCTGTTGGTTCTGTGTGCGTCTCAAACTATTGTAATTTGAAGTGCTATCATTATTGAATCTGAATTTCTACTTGCATATCTCTGGTAAATTGGCGACTATCCACCTGGAATTGTGCCCAATAGCAATATCTAATATTTATAATTTTGTCGGTCTGTGATTGTTGTGTTGAAGATCTGAAGCGATATCATTATTTTTACCTGTGCAACTTGTGTCTTTGTGCATCACATTATTGATCCGTGTTTTGATTCATACTCACACAGGAATCCAATAATCAGCGTCTGTACACGTAGCTGAGGGAGAGCAAAACTGTGTTCATACGACCTTTAGTCCGTACGCAGCATTTGAAGCAAGTGACCGTACGGTCACCAGCCTACATCGTACGGCCTTGATACTTTGTCGTCGAGTGAGTAATCCCACCGTACGGCTGTGTTATGTCGTACGACTCATACACTACCGTACGTCGCCAAGGGAACCATGTGCACCATACACCGTACGGTCTAAGGACCTCCAACTCCTAGCTAACTACCATACACAACAACATTTAACCGTACAGACACCTGAGCAGTACATGAGTGGTCCAGGCATGGTATTTGGCTAAATCTCATAATCATAATTGAGGTATTCGGTTGGATCCCCTAGTTGGGCCATTACAGTGGTATTAGAGCTAGTGATCTTGTCAGCTTGTTGGGATGATTGAGAGATTATGGGATCTAAATCACACTATGGCGCCCAGTAGCGATGGAGAGTGGTGGTTGAAGGCACTACAAAAGATAGGAAAGGAACTCAATGATGGTATTAACCTTCCTCTAGATATATTGGAAGTTTGTTTGGGTAAGGTGGAGCAATCATCTTCAAAATTCATACAGAAGATCCTTGCTCCCATTAAGGTCGCCTTAAAACAACCCATTTTGTTGAGACACCGTGACAATGAAATCAAGTTGGCCATTGCAACATGTCTAAGTGAGATTTTAAGAATCTCAACTCCTCAAGCATCATATGACGATGACACCATGATAGAGATATTGCACTTGATCATTGATGGCTTTCAGAGCTTGGATGACATTAGTAGTGATCCTGTTGGTAGGAGATTTATAATATTGGAGAATTGTGCAAATGTGAAAGTAACCTCCTCTTAGATCTAGATTTGCAAGACTTGATCAATGATATGTTTCATCATTTCTTAGTCACAATCAAGGAACATCATGATACTAAGGTTTCGGTTTCTATAGAGAGCCTTGTGATTTCGTGCATTGAAGAGATGGAGGAAATATCCCAACCTGTCATATCTATGTTATGGGTTGTTCGCAAACTTGCGTGTGTTCTTTCTATGGCGGCCTGTAGATTGGTCAATAAAGTATTCAAGCATTGTGAAGAAAAATTAATATCTCATTTACACAAATGGGAGAAAGTTGGTGACGGCATGCCAGATGATGCATTACATAAGGAGGATGAAGGCATGATCACAAGGTCGTTTCAGTCACATGAGGATTTGCAGATGCGGGTGAGATTAGAGGTTTCAGACCATTCTTGGGAAATGGTTGACTGGCATGATGACAAGGGTGCAGGAAATCCGGGCATCGATGTGATTGATGATAGGCAGCAGAAGGAGATCTCGGCCCGAAGCGAGGCTCGACCCAAAGGAGATCTTGGCCCGAAGGAGATCTCAGCCCGAAGTACTCAACCCAAAGGAGATTTCAGTCCGAAGGAGGACTTGGCCCGAAGAAAATCTTGGGCCGGAGGAAGGCTCGGCCCGAAGGAGATCTCGGCCCGAAGGTAGGCTCGGCCCGAAGGAGATCTCAGCCAGAAGGAAGACTCGGCCTGAAGGGGATCTCGGCCTGAAGCAAGTTTTAGCCGAAGGAGATCTTGGCCCGAAGGAAGACTAGGCCCAAAGGAGATCTCGGTCCGAAGGAAGACTTGGCCCGAAAGAGATCTCGACCTGAAGGAAGACTCGGTCTGAAGGAGATATCATTGCCCCGAAGGAGATCTCAACCCGAAGGAAGACTTTGTCCAAAGGAGATCTCAGCCCAAAGGAAGACGCAGTCCGAAGGAGATCTTGACCCGAAGGAAGATTCAACAGAAGGAGATCTCAGCCAGAAGGAAATCTCGGTCTAAAGGGAGACTTGGTCCGAAGGAAGACTCGGCCCGAAGAAAGACTCGGCCCAGAGGAAGACTCAGTCCGAAGGAGATCTCGTCCCGAAGGAAGACTTGGCTCGAAGGAAGACAGATCAATACTACCATACGGTTTAGGTCCTGCACAAAAAGCGTCATCCAACCTATTCCTGGTTACCATACAGCATACCCCCTCAGAACTGTACGCATGTCAACTTCCATCCAAATGAGCAGCGAGCTTGGCGGCTTGAACAAGTGGCAAATTTTAGCGTCGTACGGCGAAATTGGCATACTGTACGTTCAGATCTGTACTACCGTACAACCCCTCCTAGCAACGCAATCGGTCAATTCTTTAACACCGTACGACAAACGGTAGGTTATTCCTCCGTACGATTTGACATTGACGTTGCAAGACAACATTCAGTCCTGCGACAGCGCATATTGGTACGAACATGAGTGTCTGGAAGGGGATGCCTTTGGGCAACTGCTTGCCAGCGTTGAGGTGGAATTTCAGAGGTGGCAATATGCAGGCCATGCTAGGGACAATCTAACAATCTATAGGAGAACATGGATAATGCTCTGGAGTCACATAGACAGAATCATGGTTCTCGAAAACGTCCTCCAAGGCATGGCAAAGAGACCGACTCTACAGGTGGATGTTTGCAGTTGTGTGAATTTGGTGATTTCCCTCTAGTTAGGCATGAGACCAGCTTGACCACATTTTCTTCATATGAAGAACTTCCCACTAGACGCAACAAGATCTACTTGCGAAGTATTGATGGTGAGTATCATAGCCTGAAGGCTTTGGATCTGAGCGTCGATGTGGTTTATGTTTGGCTTTTATGGGATCATGGTGAGTTCGGACATGGAAATGTTTATATCAGAGTGACAAAACGGAAGCTTGATGATGGTTTACTCGTCCCGACTAAATCCAGCTATGTGCATGTGATCCAAAAGCAGCATGGAGATTACAACGGATACTACGACCAACATCCGCGCTTCGCTTGGAATCTGAGCTTCGATGTCCTTGATGATTGGCTTCAATGGGATCCTGGTGACTCTGGGCATGGTGACATTTATATCAGAGTGGCACAGAGAAAGCTTGGTAGAGCTTTACTCTTCTCACTTACTTCCAGATGCATGCACGTGGACATGATGCGGCATGGGGGTTTCAATGGATACAGTTATCGATGCCCGCGCTTAGTTTGGGATCCTGGAGTTTTGATGACAGATTGCTTGAGGGAAAGCAATCTTTGGGCAGCGAGGATTTGTAATGTCCCCAAATTGATAGAGAATAAATTAATTTAATTAATTAATTATTTGGTCCCTATTTAAAAGAAATATTATTAAGGACCGTTAATTAAATAATGGGGGGCCCGTTTTTATTAATTCTTGTCCGTAGGTGTTTACCAAGTTGACGTTCTTTTGTAAACCCTCGGGAGTTTCTCCGATGGGGTATTTATGCCCGACATGTAGGTAGTTGTTGATATTTTGATTTTTGGATATTTTATAATTATTGCGAATTTCAATTGGAATTCTGTTGTATGCCATTTTGGAGGTGAAAGATCCTCCCTATTTGGTTTTTTGTAGTTTCGGTGGGAGTAACTCCTCACCCTATTCTGTTGGTTTTGTGTGCGTCCAAAACTATTGTAATTTGAAGTGCTATCATTATTGAATCAGCGACTATCAACCTGGAATTGTGCCCAACAGCGATATCTGATATTTATATTTTTGTCGGTCCGTGACTGTTGTGTTGAAGATCTGAAGCGATATCATTATTTTTACCTGTGCAACTTGTGTCTTTGTGCATCACATTATTGATCTGTGTTGTGATTCATGCTCACGCACAAATCCGATAATCAACGTCTGTACACGTACCCAAGGGTGAGCAAAACTGTGCCCGTACAACCTTTAGTCCGTACGCAGCATTTGAAGCAAGTGACCATGCGGTCACTAGCCTACACCGTACGACCTTGATAGTTTGTCATCGAGTGAGTAATCCCACCATACAGTTGTGTTCTACGGTCTACTGTACGGCTCATACACTACTGTACGCCGCCAAGAGAACCATGTGCACCATACACCTACGGCCTAAGGACCTCCAACTCCTAGCTAACTACCATACACAACAGCATTTAACTGTACGGAAACCACCTGAGCAATACATGAATGGTCCTGGCATGGTATTTGGCTGAATCTCATAATCAGAATTGAGGTATTCGGCTAGATCCCCTAGTTGGGACATTACAGGGAATTATTTAATACTTTTGCCTTGCCCTATTTGTAACTTGTGGACCTCTTTGCATTTTGGCGCCATCTTTTGGGCCATTCATTTGAATTTGTAATGCGGTTGAATGGCTTGCTAAGGAGTTGTAAACCTCATATATATCTGGTTTCCTAGGAGCATTTGTAAATCATTGATCATCTTATTATTTGTTATTTGATCTATAAATCATTGATCATCTTATTCTTTGTTATTTGGAATTGGTCCTATCAGTTTACAATTTCCAAGGTGCAAGATCCTCCCTAGTCTACCAAGTTTTTCCGAAATTGTGAAGTCTTCACTTAAAAACAAATTTGTGTAATCTAAGATATTTTATATTATCTGAAAATACAAATATGCTTTGTAAGTGATTCACTCTTGTGGTTGTTGTACGCTTTGTGTTTATCTACGAAATAAAATATTAGCAATAGTTTGGTTTATAATACTTAAATACCTTAAAAGATCTTGGTCGAAGATTTGAAGATTGAAGTCTTCAAATCTCTATTCCGAGCACTTCCTTCTTAGTCTAGAAGTTTGTCTTATCTAAGTATGTAACCTATTCAAGCAGACACATCCTTAGAGGGCGCTATCCTCAAATTTGAATTCTCAAAATTGAGACAACCCTTTTGTCCTCAAATTGGATCCAAAATCATGGTTTTCTCCCTAAGATAGGCGTTTGGAGATCAAATCTCGAAAGCAATGGGTTACATATGAATCTAAGAGGTCACAGCAATGCTCTGTCCTCAAATTGGATCCAAAATCATGGTTTTCTCTCTAAGATAGGCGTTTTGAGATCAAATCTCGAAAGCAATGGGTTACATCTTGCCTTGGCCTTTGTTTTTCGTCCTTTGGATGTCAATTTTCAAGTGTTTCAACAAGTTTTTTTGGCAGTTTCGGGTTTTATTTTCCTGGTTGCAAGTACTTGATTTGCAAAAATCTTTAACTTGTAATTAGTTTTTCTTGTTTGTTTTGATCTTTTTAATCTCTTAGATTCTTTGTCTTTTTCGTTTTAAAGTATTGAGTCATCAAACACAAGTTACGCATGCAAAAGCATGTGTTTTATTTAAGTAAAGATATAACTTGTAACACTTGTAATCGGGTTTTTAAATCTTGATTACAAGTGATAATGTTTTCCTTATAATACATGCAATCGGGTTTTTAAATCCCGATTGCAAGTGTTATATCCTTTGAGTTGCAAGTTAATAATACGTGCAATCGGGATTTTAAAGTCTGATTACAAGTGAGTAAGGGCATTTCCTTTATAAAACGTGACTTGCAATCAGGATTTTGAAAACATCTTCCTTAATTCTCGTCCATGAAATCAGCGATCTGGTTCTTCAAAATTGCCAAGCCCTGAGAATCTTGAGTTAATAGGAAGACGCCATATATGAATGGAGTCGTTCATTTGTTTTTGACTTAGGACTCTTCAAAGCCCCATAATAGCCCGCATTTTGGGATTTCGAGGATAGATTTGTTGTTGTGTTCCTTCATATTAATGGTCATTTTTCACTTTCCCAGGTCGTTTTTGCAAATTGAGGTTATTGTTGTTTGATTGATGATTGTTTTTACCTTTTCATGGTCATTTTTATTTAAAATGTGTTTATCTCTACACTTTTCATGATCGTTTCAGCTTATCATGGTCGTTTTTTGCCATTTCATGGATCGTTTTTACATTTTTATGGTCGATTTTGTTAAAATTATGATGATATCTGCAAATATCATGAACGTTTTTGCATTTTCTCTCCATAATAAACTACGCCTAGGGTTTATATCCATTTTCTTAAAAACGATCTGTGTATGCTTAAATCATGGTTGTTTTTGTTTGTTTCTCCTTTCTTAGCTGCGGCTAGGGTTCGTATATGCCATTTTATTCAAAAACGGGTTGTTGTTGGTTTTCTTCTTGGGCTGCACTCTAATCCATATCAAATTATTTGCAAACTTTTCAAAACAATGTGATCTTACATTTGAAGATTGCAAGTTTTTAAAAATGTGATCATATTTGTTCATGGCAAGTGAGATATCTACACAAATTGATTCCTTGGTGACCATATGCTCAAATACACTTCCAATTTTTGTAAAGGAAAACGAATATACTTGCAGCCATGTCTAAAAGTTCCATTTCCATGCCCCCACACTTTGAATTTCGGGATTTTCCATACCCTTTGCATATTCCACTACATGTTACTTTACGTGCAATGCAAAATGCAAAATGCAAAATGCAATCATGCCCAAAATCTCCGATTGCTTTTTGGTTTAGTCCTTCCTTGTTCCCAAATTGGGATTTTTAGTACCCATTACATGTATTGTTACATGCAGTCAAATGTGCAATCACATCCAAAAACCCCGACAATACCCAAGTTTACTCTTTTTGAAAAAGCAACTCCAAGTGCAATCGGGTTTTAAAATCCCAATTACAAGTTCATCTCTCAGGAAAAAAATTAAAGATTTTCCCCTACTTGTAATTAGAATTTTAAAACCCTAATGCAGGTGAAAGCTCCTCTCCAATATACATGTAATCGGGTTTCTAAATCCCGATTACAAGTAAAAGTTGTCTTCCATAGTATATATATGCATTTGATACTTGGACTTCCTATTTGTGAGTTCAAATGCGTATATTTAATCTACCTACAATGCCCACCAAAATGCCCGAAATTCCTCATGGGCCTCATTTTGCAAGTAGATTTCAAGGTTGGAACTTGGCTCAAGGAAGAACGACATGAGAATGTCATACAAGGGGGTTAATGAGCGACAGGAGTGATGGAGAGCATTGAATGCTTTCAAGACAGATACAGGAATATGCTTTATCAATGAAAGTTACTATGATGAAGAACAATTCGGGATGCAGGCCCTATTCTGGGACAAAATACCTTCACCGTGCGTGAAATCTTCAAAGTGTTAGCATCCTGTAGCAGCATGAAAAATGACAAAAAGGATGATGTAAATAGGTGTCGTACCTTGTCAAACACTTACACAAATTTTCATTATGTATTTGTAATTTCATTTCGACAAATTACATGTAATGTAAAAACAAGATGTAATTGCATGTGATAGTATCACCTGCAAAGTTATAACATGTAATCACATTGCAGGACATTAGGACTTGCAATGTTGAATAAGTCAACTGCAGGTAGTTAGTTGTTGAATAATTCTCAATTAACTAGTTGGGTTCCTCCCACTTTTCGCTCTTAGCCCCTCACCTATAAATAAAGAAGGGTGCTGTGTAATTTTTATCTTTTGGCAATGCAAGAAAATTTTACTAGTTTGTATATGTACTCTAAGATTTTGAGCTTAGATGCAGTATCAAAGTGCTTTCAAGAAAAGAGGCAGGTTGTTTTGAGACTTTGTGCCCACTCAAACTGTCATGTGACGACATTTTCTAGAGTTGATTGTGAGTTTTGTGCTTTTGTTTAAGAGGGATTTGAACTCAATCTTATAGACTTTGAGCTACATATTGTGTTCGAAGTTATAGTTTGGCTCCAGATTTGGTTTCGCAGGCTTTGAGCTGCTTATCAAGTTTGAAGTTATTGTAGAGCATTCAAGCAAGGAAAGCGCTTGCAGACTTTGTGCTGTTTTGTTTTCCACGTTTATGCATATAAAGTGAAGTACATGTTGGAGACTTTGAGTTGCACGAGTGTTTCACTTTTGTTTCTAAATTCACAAAAGGGGTTGTGGAAAGACTTTGGGCTTTCACGACCTTTTTGTTTTTACTTTGATCAATTATATTTAAGAGATCAATGTTAGAAAGAATTGTGTATTCTGAAGCAAGAGAATACGACGAAAGAACGCCTATTCTGAAAAGAAGAGAGTATGATGAATGTAACACCCTACAATTAGCCTAGTGTACAATTTTAGCTTATTCTTAGTTGTTTTTAGTAACAGTAGATAGGGGGAGCCTTCCCTTAATTAGGAGAGACTGTCTCACATGTTTTGGATGAAACCACTATTTTGTAACTGATTCTTCAAACCATCCGTTGCAAAATTTTCACCCAATAGAGGGAAAACATCTGAACTCATACTCATTATTTTCTGCATCTAGAAGCGGCAATAATAAATTCAAACTTGATAACAAAGATTGGATTATACTCTGCAGATGGAATTCTACAATTGCTAAATTGAAATATACTTAAAGCATGAAGGATAAGGAAGTCGAGGATTCCCCAACTCTAGATTAATGATGGAAAAAACAAACAACGAAAGGCAAAAATTGAATATCTTACAGAACAACACTAATAAAATTACATAATGAAATATAATTATAATTATGATAAATAATAAAAATAATTGTAATTATAATTAACTATTAAAATTAGATTACAAATATAAATAATAATTTAATAACAATAATGTGCTCAAGATGTAATGGCCCGATTATTTGGCTGTAATGTGATAACTGTGTTCTCTAGGATCAGAAACCTTTCCCCGTTGAATCAATAAAAAACAAGTAACAATAGTAATGCTAATAAATAATAAATATAATTATAATTGTATTATATTAAAATATATTATTATCATACTACTTGATAAAATTGAATTATAAATATAAATAAATAAATTATAACCTAATTTATTAATATAAGATAATATATTAATAATAGAATATATATTATTAATGAAATAATATAATATATCAATCTTCCAAAGGGGCATGACTTTCGGAAAGTAAAGATATAAAGGAGAAAAGGACCCACCTTCTACTATATACATTCCCCCGTTCATAGTCTTCAGGGATGGGAAAGGGCAATTTATATTGGATGCAAGCTAACGTAAGAAGGGTATTCAGAGATGAAGCGATGACCCTTGATAAAGTGTATCACAGCAAAGAATAGAAATAAGGAACGCAGTCAGCATTTGATATAGATAAAAACAGTCAGCACTTAGTAATGCCATTCAGCATTTTGACTATCCAAGCAGCAGTCAATACAAACTCCAGCAAGTTGATGAATCAAAGGAATCGATCAGGATTCTCCTTTTCTTATCATGGCTGAGATAAAGGTACATGACCAGCATTACAAGTATCGCTGGATCATGAGATGCATTAGGCAGTCTAAAATATTTACTATTTAATTAAGGAAATCATAGATTAAAGTAAGTCAGATCATATATTGCTACAGCAACACCAATCTGTAAGTATCTTCATCTTACTGTAAACAAGTATACATTTCTTTCTTATTGGACATGTGCAGACATACTAAGGAACAAACATAAATAGAAGATAATACACAATCATATGAATATTTAATTTAAGTCTATGATTTCATACGGCTGTAATCAAAACAGCAGATTGTTGTATGCACGGGAACACTAAAAGGGATTCACGAATTTAGTGGATTAGACAATTATTATTTATATCTAAAGAATAGGAAAATATTAAATATAGACATAGTTGCAAATGATAGATGTTTCGTTGATCATACTGATTTCATGTTATTTCTATGATTGACGGTCATGCATTAAATATAGTTGTATCATAGTAATACAAGTAAATACTGTCATCTCAATCAGGCAATGTGTATTTCAATTGCAATATATATTTGTATGTTATAAGGCAATTTCATCAGCCTGCCACAATTAATTATATAAGAATGGGTGACATAGATAAAGTACTATGTGCATCTATACTTTAACTGCATTAAGATTATTATCTCACAAGATAAGGTAAGGCCTACGGTGGAATGGACTGTGTTACATCATACAAAGGCACTAGGTAAGGCCTGCAGTGGAATGGGCATGGGCTACATCATGCACAGCAGCACAGGCACTAGATAAGGCCTATGGTGGAATGGGTATAGGTTACATCATACAACAGACACTATCTTGTGAGGGATAATCAACAATGATGAAGTTACAATAAGGGGGAATGGTGAGGCCCACTAGGTAAGCCAACCCCACGGAGCGTGGGGCCAAGGGGGAACAGAGTTCCGCCCTTTGGCCTAGGGTTGGGTTAGGGCACCCTTTTGTAATTTTTCCATCCACCTTTAGGATAGAAAAATACTACACACTACATGTTATAAATGTATAAGATAGATTATATCATGTTTACAATATATTTAGTCTATGAATGTACATTTATGCTCTTATTTCCTTTTTGGTGTTGCAAAACCTAAATCAGGATTTATCTTGTTAAAAGGCATTTTAATTGATAAAGTTGCATTTCTAACAATCTTGTAAATCTTGTTTTAACGGAATTTGTGATTCTAGGGAAAAAATTATGGCAATCCCAAAAAGGGGACATTACAAGTGGTATTAGAGCATAATCATGCTATCTTGTTGAATTAACTGCATAACTTCTATACTGCTAGGACCAACAAGCAGATTAGTCCTTAAGGTTCAATCATGCATTCATATGTATACTCTATATGCATGCCCCTTGTTTGATCTAGAGTACAAGAATAAAAAGAAATGTGAAATTGATGTGGGGGAAGATGTAGGTAAAAGGATTAAGGTTTCCATCTAAGTAGACCACCTTGATGGATGCCAAAGTTTTGCCATCAAGGCCAAGAGGGTCAAAGTCCCACTTTTGGGCTTAGATTGGACAAGCCAAGAATCCCACTACATTCCCTATACTATTCTTAACCTGAGAAATGTAGGTAAGAGGGTTAAGTTTTCCATCTAAGTAGACCACCTTGATGGATGCCAAAGTTTTTCCATCAAGGCAAAGAGGGTCAAAGTCCCGCTCTTGGGCTTATTAGATTGGACAAGCCAAGAATCCCACTACATTCCCTATACCATTCTTAACCCGAGAGACGTAGGTAAGAGGGTTAAGGTTGCCATCTAAGTAGACCACCTTGATGGATGCCAAAGTTCTGCCATCAAGGCCAAGAGGGCCACAATTTCGCTCCTAGGCTTAGGTTGGATGCTCCTACCTCTTGTGATTGGTTACTCGAAGAGATGGTTTTGGTCCTAGTCGGACACTCCTACCTCTTGTGGATTGGTTACTCCGAGAGATGGTTCTAGTCCTTGTTGGACACTCCTACCTCTTATGAACCAACTGAACTATGTATAACTATACTCATGTGTTTTCTCTACGTTTTCATGTGGATACTTTGTGTCTAGATATATGCATGTGTCTACTTCGTGTATGCTCTATGTCTTCATGCATTCATGTGTCTACTTCGTGTAGGCTTCGTATCTTCATGCATTAATGTGTATACTTCATGTATGCTTTGTGTCTTCATGCATCCAAGTGTATACTTTGTGTTTCCATTTTGTATGTTCATTGTTTAACTCTATATTCTTAGTAATCTAGAATATGAGAATAAACTGGAATAATCAAAAGATATTATTCAATTTGAGATTAAAGCTATAGAATTCAAATTTAAAAGGCAAAATGATATTAAAGTTAACCAGCAGAAGCCACTCACATTGAATTGGCAATTACTTGGGGACAAGCAATTTTGGGGAAGAGTGGACTTTAATGTCCCCTCTCTGAATTAGGATTAAATATAAACAACACTAATAAAATTACATAATGGAATATAATTATAATTATAATAAAATATAAAAATAGTTGTAATTATAATTAAATGTTAGAATCAAATTATAAATATAATTAATAATTAATAATAAAATAACAAGTAAAATTAATAATGCTAATAAATAAATAAATAATAATAAATATAGTTATAATTGTATTATACTATAATATATTATCTTAGCTACCAGATGCTCTTGCTGACTACCTGAGTGCGAATGCGGATGCGGAATCTGATGTGCGGGGAAGCTCACAGGGTGCGTTACAGCTCCATGTGGATGCGCATCCAAGCGCATCCATAGGGAGTTGTAACACTCCTTGTGAGATAACTTAGATTATAAGTATCATTTAATATTAAATGTACCTTGAATCAATAATGATATAAGAGTACCAGACCCACGTTGCCTACTGTTATGTCCAAACTACAAGGCTTTCAACTTCAAGAAATGTAGGAAGATATTTCGAGAAAGATCATCTTGACCTTTGAATGAACAACCATAACTAGTATGTGTTATTCAAGCACATGAGTTGTTTGACAATGTGGTAGCTACAAAGATAAAAGAAATTAGGATGATGTAGGAATGATAGCCTGGTATTTGATAAGAATCCTAAACGAAAATTGATTTCATGGAACACATGGTTGTAGAGATATGTAACAAATAAGATTTAAAAGTGCCAGAATATATTGACCTAGATCATGGCATACAACTTGTACTAATTTTACATATAATTTTTCAAAGAAATGAGCAAGCTTTGTAGTTAAGTGTTTGGCACTCCCTCACAGATCACAGACTTGATTAGAAATGCCATTAGAAAACCTAACTTAATCGTATATACATATCTATATCAATAATTGCATACCCCGTTTTGACCTCGGTCCAATCTAAGGAATAGAAATAAAAAAAAGTAGTTAATTTTTAATTCGTTTAGTGTATTAAAGGCCTTTGAACAAAACTAAGCTGGCAATTCCTCAAAATTTGTAGTAACTAAAGAAACGAAGGTTGAAGGTGCAATTTCTTCAAGATTTAACATATGATTTCTTACACCCACATGCAACATGTGGAATTATTGGCATTTAATATTTATCTTGATCAATGATGAAGTATCATACTATCACATGATTTAAGTTTGTATATTTCTTGCACTTTTTTGTATATATATATATATATATATATATATATATGCACCCAAAACCCCCAAAAAAAAAATCACGCCTCCGCATACCAGATTCTTGTACCTGCATCCGCATCCACACCCGAATCGGCAACTTATTATATTATTATCATAGTAGATAAAATTGAATTATAAATATAATAAATAAAAAAATAATAATAAATTATAACCCAATTTATTAATATAAGATAATATATTAATAATATAATATATATTATTAAAGAAATAATATAATATATCAAACTTCCAAAGGGATGTGACTTTTGGAAAGTAAAGATATAAAGTAGAAAACGACCCGCCTTCTACTATTCGGGGGTTAATATTCTTCAGGGATGGGAGAAGGCAATTTATATTGGATACAAGCTAACATGAGAAGGGCATTCATAGATGAAGCAATGACCCTTGATAAAGTGTATCACAGCGAGGAATAGAAATAAAGAACACAATCAGCATTTGATATAGAAAAATACAGTCAACACTTAGTAATGCCATTCAGCATTTTGACTATCCAAGCAGCAATCGATACAAACTCCAGCAAGTCGATGAATCAAAGGAATCGATCAAGATTCTACTTTTCTTATCATGGCTTAAATAAAGGTACGTGACCAGCATTATAAGGATCGCTGGATCATGAGATGCATTAGGCAGTCTAAAATATTTACTATTTAATTAAGGAAATCAGAGGTTAAAGTAAGTCAGATCATATATTGCTACAGCAACACCAATCTGTAAGTATCTTCATCCTACTGTAAACAAGTATACATTTCTTTCTTATTGGACATGTGCAGACATACTAAGGAACAAATATAAATAGAAGATAATACACAGTCATATGAATATTTAACTTAAGTCTGTGATTTCATACGGCTATAATCAAAACAGGAGATTATTATATGCATGGGGACTATTACAAGGCATTCATGAATTTAGTGGATTAGAGAATTATTATTTGTATCTGAAGAATAGAAAAATATTAAATATATATGTATTTGCAAATGATATATGTTTCATTGATCATACTGGTTTCATATTATTTCTATGATGGACGGTCATGCATTAAATATAACTGTATCATAGTAATACAAATAAACACTGTCATATTAATCAGGCTCTGTGTATTTCAATTGCAATATATATTTGTATGTGGTAAGGCATATTCATCAGCCTGCCACAGTTAATCATATAAGAATGGGTGACATAGATAAAGTACTATGTGTATCTACACTTTAACTACATTAAGATTATTATCTCACAAGATAAGGTAAGGCCTGCAGTGGAATGGACTGTGCTACATCATACAAAGGCACTAGGTAAGGCCAGCAATGGAATGGGCATGAGCTACAACATACAAGGGCACTAGATAAGGCCTACGATGGAATGGGCATAGGTTACATCATACAACGACACTATCTTGCGAGGGATAATCCACATCGATGGAGGAAGTTACAATAAGGGGGAATGGTGAGATCCACTAGGTCCGCCAACACTGTGGAGCGCGGGGCCAAGTGGGACAGAGTTCCGCCCTTGGGCCTAGGGTTGGGTTAGGGCACCCTTTTGTAATTTTTCCATCCACCTTTAGGATAACAAAATACTACACACTACATGTTATAAATGTATAAGATAGATTATATCATGTTTACAATATATTTAGTCTATGAATGTACATTTGTGCTCTTATTTCCTTTTTGGTGTTGCAGGACCTAAATTAGGATTTATCTTCGTAAAAGGCATTTTAATTGATAAAGTTGCATTTCTAACCATCTTACAATCTTGTTTTAATGGAATTTGTGATTCTAGGGCAAATATTAGGGCAATCCTAAAAAGGGGACATTACAGAGGTGAAACTCTCTCGGGCCTTGGCACCATTGTCATCACTGAATATAGAATGCAAATGGAATTGTTCCCTTTGGAAGATAAAGATAGAGTCAATTAAATTTTGATTATTATCGAACAAAGCACTCAGTTGAAGGTAGAGGAGTTCATGATGTTTGACATAGATGATTGGAATCGGGTAGACTATCAAATACTATTACGCTACTAATGTGAAGAGAAGTTCAGCATTCACAAACATTCACACAGTCAATGAAAGAAGTCCACAAATATTCAAAGGGGATGATTTTGTAGTTTATGGGAGATCATTGACAAGCCAAGTCATGAAGAAATTCAAGACTATTGGCAGAGTCATTACAGTGAGTCAAAAAGGATATCTTTTCATAGGACCTTCAGAGCTCAGCCCTCACAATACCATGAATACAGCCTACACCATTCTACCAGTATAATTTCACGAGTGTTGCAGCTCGATGTCACAAGAGTGATTGGATATCCCCTAGTACCGCCTTGGAATAGAAAGGATAAGACGGGAATACTATTGTATACAAAACATTATTTGTTGCTGACCATGTATGAGTCTTGTATTCATTTTTGACATCTCAGATTGATAACACGGTATGTCTTTAATCACTATAGTTCAAGCTGATGAATTAAGTATATCTCGGATTGTTTAATACAATATTCATTAGTTCTTGTTGTTTCCACTTGATTATAGCAATTGGAATCCATTAAATTGCAAACAATATCATTCAATCAAAGTACTGTTTTGAAATAATACATGGTAAAGGAAGTTTTTGGTTTGGAATTCCACTGGGGATATTTCTGTGGAGAAGGGAAAATTCACCGACCTCAACCTGTTAAAGTCTCAAGGGATGAATTACCCCTTGCACCACCTCACTTGAACTAGCGCTTTGGTGAGCTAGGACATCAAGACAACTAAATGATGAAGAAAAGTTTAAGACTTAAATGATACGATGCAGAAAATAAAAGAACTAAATTAACTAAGATGTGGAATGCAAGAACTGAATTAACTAAGCTAGAAAAGATAAAAGTATTTTAACAATTAAAAACGAAAGAGCTAACTACAAGGATTAACTGCCAAAGCTCTGTGAGTTCACTGCCTCGAATACTTGCACGGGTCAAGGACAACAGTGCAGATGCAAGACGTCCACAGAAGACACATTTGTCCAATACATACAGTGCACAGAAAATGAGGCAAAACAAAAAATGCTAACTAAAATTATAGGAATAAACTAATCTAATAACAAAAAGAAGAATGAATAACTACACTATGAAAATAAAGGCGATACAAGAGAATAAATGACAAGAAAAGAATCACGATCGAAGGAGGTAGAAGAATTCCAAGAGCTCCTCTCCTATATCCTCCTACAAAATTTGCACAAAGAAACAAAGAAAATATTGGGTGGCTCTTTGGAGAGTTACCTCAGTCAAAACCTTGTTTTGGTGTTTCCACCTCCACAGTAGCCAAGTAGATGAGATAACGGTAATAGATAACAAAGATAAATGATAAAGACAATAATTAAAGATTAAGATGAGGAACTATGATATGCTATCAAAACGTGAAACCAAGTGGAGTGAAGAGACTTCCCTTCAAAACCACGAACCCGAGGCCCGATGGAATGAAGGCCAAATGATGAGGACGATGGAGCCAAGATGGTGTAAGCTGTCCCAATACAATAAAATTACTCAAGAAGGCACAAAATGTTGCCAAGATGAAGAGAGAATGAAACAACATGAAGGTAAGAGAGAGCAAATGAAGTTTAAAAATGGAGATATAATGGCAAGAAGTCGAATCTTCACATCAGTGGGCAGTGGTACGAGGAGTTACACTACAAAGGTGGCAATTGAAAGGCCTCAGCAACCTCATTGTATATCTGTAGATTTTTGAGACGAGTACGCGCCACATAGACGTCTCTGTGGCATGCATGTATCTGGGCCAATTGGGCCGCATGGCCAAGAATCTAAGCGGGTGGTTGACAAGGCAAAGTGGAGGGATGCAAAGGATGACATGAAATTTTGTGTTTTGCCTAAGGTAGGGATATCGCATAATGGTAAATTACGCAAGTGCAAATTTTACGACATTACATTTTGCCACCACTTTAGTGAGCATATCATAATAGGATATGCCAACTAAAGTAAAGAAAAATTACCTTATTTACCTACGGCGTTTTTGTCCACATAGGGTTGCCCCCAGTGAGAAAGCCCTGGATTTTGGTTGAGTTGCATCCAACATGCAAGTTGCAGGCAAGCATGCTAGATGATGAAGACAACCTATAAATACAAACCATCAATGGTACGCCAATATGGGTAGCAAGTTGTGTTATGCTAGATAGCCATACAATAGAGCGATCTTGATAGT
Organism: Thuja plicata; assembly: GCA_018584345.1. Classification (NCBI taxonomy): domain Eukaryota; kingdom Viridiplantae; phylum Streptophyta; class Pinopsida; order Cupressales; family Cupressaceae; genus Thuja; species Thuja plicata. The sequence goes on along the minus strand of MU218082.1, from coordinate 240,793 downwards.
GCACCGATGCAAGTTGAAAAAGATAGATAGTCGCATGATAGGGCAACTTTAGACAGTGCATTGATGCAAGTAGCAAAAGCTAGATAGTCGTGTGCTTAAGTCATGCATCGACACGAGTAGCAAAAGATAGATAGTCATGTGCTAGGGAAACTCAAATCATGTCGGTACGCATAGAGAATGCTAGATAGTTGTACAATAGGGTGGGAGAGTTGATAAGATAGTGGATTGGACCCCACAAAGGCAAATGTGTAATGTCCCCTAATCTGACATTAATACCAGACATGATACAAATTACGTAAGACTAATGGATACCACAACATGGAGATACTTATACTCTATCGTAAGTTAACAACAATAGGAATCCTTTCTAACGTTGAACAAATATTTCATGTAAGCATCATGTAGCATAAGTCATGTTTGCATTCATTTCATAATTACTCCATACATCCATATCTCAGATTTCATATCCACATTATAGAGTCATATTGCATACTTCATTACACAGCCATATTTCATATTTCATATTTCATGTCTGCATTATTCAATCTTGGCCGATTAGCAATAATAATTATTAGGAAATCATGAAGTCTTATAAATAAGACAGTTTCCTTAAGAGAGATTCCAGTGATCAGAAATATTCAGCAATTACCACAGTTTGGTATCGATCCCATATAAAAGATGTCGATGGCATAAATGTATTAATTAATCAGCTAAGCTAAGTCGATTAGCAGTTGCAAAAGAATATGTTAAGAGATAACAAATGGTTATGAAGATAACAAATCATAACCGAAAAGGCACCATTAAATGATAATCATAAACAAGGAATAAGATGCGTCTCATTCCCATGTTATTTCATTCTCAAATGCAAGTATATAGATACAATCAACCTATCTTCTCAAGGCATCGAAGACATTATTCTTATTTGTTTATCTTAATAAGATCTGCTCTATTTAAAGCAATCTTCCAATACGGCATACCCAGTACACGCATATAGAGAATTGATCATAGATGGCATCAACAACTGTTGCATGAATCAATTGATAGATCAAACATGGCATTAATATTGTTGCAAGAGCATATCTACAAGCCAGAGACAACTAATCGTTGTAAGAAATATTACTCTCATCCTTGCATGTATTAAGTGCTTATAATAGAAATAGAAAACCATATTGCTATAAGCAATATCAATTAACATACCACTGCAGATGTTTAAATAATTATATCAGAAACAGAAAATACAGTAAAATTATCTTTGACTTCATTGTTATAGCAAAAGTTCTGTAAATCTAGTAGAGATTCTATCAGTTCACTTTAGCATATCTTTATTTGTACATATCTTAGATAACAAGTGGCATTGATAATTGAATTGTAATACACATTTGTTCCTGTACTTTTAATTACATAAGTTAATAGTTAAATCAGAAATTTTAAATCTAAGAAATTTAGGTAATTGTCCTGTAATTCCCAGTTGTCATAAAAGGGGACATTACAAAAGGAGATAGTGGATTGGCCCCCACAAAGGCAAACACATAGATTAAAAAATTTTGAGTTTTCCAAGAAAAACCTGTGATGTAGAGACAACATGATAATAAGACATTCAAACAATCAAATATAACAGCCCCCCTTGGAATGGACCCTCTTTCTTAGAGGGGAGCGCAAGACATTATAAGGAGAGATAAAGACAATATGGCATGTCAACATTCAAGATATTTCCATGGAATTTCAACCCACAACATGTGACACATCATTTCCACAACATCCAAAAAAAGACAGGGGGATCTAATGAGTTGACATTAGAACCTAGAAGAGGGACAAAGATATATGATATAAATCCTCTTAGGGGTATTTCATCAAGGCCATCATGGCTCGGATCTGAAGAAGAGCACCTGAAGACAAAGAAAAATAAAAAATTTGGGTCAGCATAGAAGGGAAGTCTAAATGCCCCCAACACTTTGAATTGTCCACAAATATTGAAAATCAAGACAACAAAAAAAAGAATGAGACAACAAATAGGTGTACGGCAGATAACCCATTGTTTCTAAGTACCAACGGAGTACAAGGTCCTCCAAAGGGAAACAACATTAAAAGACAAGCGCTAGGGAATACATACAAACACGCTCTAATCTAAAGATGTAGAAGCGGGTGCTTCTTTCACAAATCGTCCACCAACAGATCATCGTCCTCCCAATCTTGTTCATATGGGGAGGAGGTCAAGATTGCAGTGATATGACTGTTATAGCAGCCCCAAGCGCCTCACCAACAATCAAAGCCAAGGATGAAGTTGCCTCGACATTTTCATCCAAGAGCTTGACTAAGGCAAGTGAGAGGGATATTGTGAAGATCGCCATCAACACTGGAATTTCCTCAAGAGAGTTAAACAAACAAGCCTCATAGCTTGTAGGTGACCCATGTTGAGGTGCAGATAAAGGCAACCTGCCAAACTTTGGGAAAGAGACAGAGGCAAACATGGGAGAAGGCGGAGCTTGGTCCATTGCGAGAATCAAAACTGAGAGGGAATCCACCTTAGCAGACTTGCGACAACGAAACTCAAGCACAATGCCCTGCTCGAACTTTTGTTTGAAGGATGGAGGGGAGACCTTTCAATCCACTATAGCAGCCTTAGGCATCCCAGGAAAGCTAGGATAAGGATTAGGAGACAAAGCTCGCACGGGCTCGGTGGACATTACTGCACTAGACACCACTTTGTGTATGCAGCATGTTGGGACATCTAGCAAGGATGTGATAAGTAGCGGCTCCTACGATAGAGAGATAAAGACAAGGACCCGCTTGGCACGAGGCCCAATGATCACTCTTAGCACAAGGGGAAGTGAGACAGAAGAGGTGGTTGAACAAAAAGCTTGAGCAACTATGGAAAAATCAAGGCTAGGAGCAGGAGAAGAAGCAACAGACATAGGCACTGAAGATGCACTTTCTGCCTTCGCGACAACCTCACATGCCAAAGCCCTTTCCCNACCGATGCAATAGAGAGATAAAGACAAGGACCCGCTTGGCACGAGGCCCAATGTTCACTCTCGGCACAAGGGGAAGCGAGACAGAAGAGGTGGTTGAACAAAAAGCTTGAGCAACTATGGAAAAATCAAGGTTAGGAGCAGGAGAAGAAGCAACAGACATAGGCACTGAAGATGCACTTTCTGCCTTCGCGACAACCTCACATGCCAAAGCCCTTTCCCTCTACCGACACTTAAACTCACGCGCAAGTTGGTTCTGATGTAGATTCGGGTCAAGCTGAGAAGCCTACGAGGGTCCAGTGACATCCTACTCGTTAAGTGTGACCATCAATGTCGTTGCCAACAAAGAACAAGGCCCCACTGATGAAGTAGGAGGTGTCACTAACACAACAACTACTGGCTTAGCCACAAGTGCCTTTCCTCTTTTCGCCTTGCGAGCGGCAGGAGGAATAGAGGACGCCCTTCGAGGTTGAGGAGTAGGTGCAAGAGAAGGTGCATTCCTAGGAAACCTCTTAACCTTACCATAAACAGTAGGGAAAAGTATGTCCACAACAATGGGAATACGAAAAGAGCACACCTTAGGCTTAGGCAACATACATTAGGTGTAGACGTCAAAAAAAAAGACACCGTTGGAGGTCGCAAAGTCCGAGGTGGATGAGGAGACTCCCCATGAAGCACACGCTTTCCCTAAGCCCCCGATGAAGAAGGGATAGAAGATGAAGTGTGCTGAGCCTCATGAGAAGGCTAGAAGAGGGAGAGGGGATAGGCGCTACATATTTGAAAGTCAATTCCTTGGACTTGTACTTCTGATAAGCTAGAAATGAAGCGTCCTGCTAAGGATGCAGGGCCCTTATCGGAGTAGGCCAAAAATGATTCAAAAGAAAGACCCCGTGGGATGCCAGAGGACAATAACCAATATCTTGGATTATTTGGATGGCACCCTCATGTCGAAACTTCAGACGCTTATGCACGACGGAAGCGACAACTCCCATAGATACCAGCCAGGGGATACTCGGCTTGACAAAGGTTGAAAAGACCACCTTGGGTCCTACGTGAACTATCAAGGTGGTTGACCCCAAAGGAAGAAGTGACAATCCGTAATGCATTCGGATGATGGCAGAACACTCATCGTACCTCACATGGTTTACACCATTCAAAAAGAGCACCTCCTTAGTTATGAGGTCAACCTAATATGTAGGATCAACCATAATGCCTCTAACGGAGGCACCATTGATTACTATCAGGATATAAAGAGGGGAGGGCTCCCCGTTGTATGGCTCATCCAGAGGGATGAAAGTAATACTCATTTCAGACACCCTCCAGGGGGACATGATCATCACCATGTCAGTGAAGAGACTATGACTCAAAGGGGGACAATTTGATGTAGAGGACCCTAGTTCATGTTGGGTTCACCAAAATGTGGAGAAGGGAAAATTTATATACCTCAAGGTTGGTTAAAGTCTCAAGGGATAAACTACCCCTTGCACTACTTCACTTCAACTAGCTCTCTAGTGAGCTAGGGGATCAAGACAACTAAATGATGAAGGAAAGTTTAAGATTTAAATGATAGGAGGCGGAACATAAAAAAACAAAATTAACTAAGATGTGGAATGCAACAACTGTATTAACTACGCTACAACAATAGATATAATTATTTGAACTATCAAAAACAAAAGAGCTAACTACAAGGATTAACTGGCAGGCTCCACAAGCTCACTACCTTAGACACCTGTGCAGGTCAAGAACAACAATGTGGATGCAGGACGTCCATATGGCGCACATTCGTCTAGCATGGATAGTGCACAGAAAACAAGGTAGAAACTCGAAATGCTAACTAAAATAATAGAAATAAACAAATCTAATAACAGAAAGAAGAGGGGATGACTACACTATGAAAATAAAGGTGATGCAAGAGAATAGAAGACAAGAAAAGACTCACAATTGAAGGAGGTAGAAGAATTCCAAGAGCTCCTCTCCTTTCTCCTTCTATGAAACTTGCACACAAAGAAACAAAGAAAGTGTTGGATGGCTCTTTAGAGACCTGCCTCAATCAAATCTTGTTTTGGTGTTTCCACCTCCATAGTAGCCGAATAGACGAGATATTGCTCTTGATAGTAGACAACTTTCAAGGTCTTAATGACATCAGTTCTAATATAATAAAATTGCTCAAGAAGGCACAAAAATGTTGTCAAGATGAAGAGAGAATGAAACAATGTAAGGCAATCTCCAAAAAGAGTGTAAAGGCAAGAGAGAGCAAATGAAATTTAAAGATAGAGATATAATGGCAAGAAGTTGAATCTTGGTGTCGGTGGGTGGTGGTATGAGGTATCACACTACAAGGGTGATAGTTGTAATGCTTCAACAACTCAATGCACGCCTACAAATTCAGGGGATGAGTGCGCACCGCATGGATGTCTTTGTGATGCACATGCATCCTTGGCCAACCAGGCTGCGTGGCCAAGAATCGAAGCGAGTGGTTGACAAGGCAAAGTGGAGGGACAAAGAGGATGACATGGAATTTCGTGTTTTGGCTAAGGTGGGGAGGGAAATTGTGTAATGTAAATTATACAAGGGTGCAAATTTTACGACATTACAATATCAATGGTATCAGAGCTGGTGATCTTGCCAGCTTGTCAAGATGTTTTAGATTTTGTATTGTAGCATGGCACCTAGCAATGAATAATGGTTGGTGACAAGCTCTGTTTTTGCCATTATCAAAGAGATGTCACGAAACGAAATTGGATGCATATTTGAGTATGGTGGAGCAATCACCTTCACTTTCATTGCAACTAGGCCTTGTTCCTATTGTGGCCACTTTAAGACAATAATAGCTATTGAGACATCCTGATAAGGGGATCAAGTTGTTGGTTACTATATGCCTAAGTGAGTTTTGAAAATCTTGGCTCCTTGAGTTCAGTATGATGATAACACCATGGAGATATTGCCCCGGATAGTAGACAACTTTCAAGTTCTTGATGATTAGTAGCATTCATTGTTCAAGGAGGTTTGCAATATTGAAGATCTTTGCAAAATATAGAATAAGTTGTCTTTTGTTGGTCTTGAAGTTGCATGATATGATCTATGACATGTTTCATAATTTCTTGGTCATGATCAAGAGATATCATGATATAAAGATGTTTGCAGTCATAGAGAACATTATGATCTTGTGTATTGAGGAGATGGAATTCCCCACCTATCTCATCCATGCTATGGGCCGTTTGCAAACGTGAATGTGTTCCTTCTACTACTGCATATGGATTGGTCAAAAAAGTATTCAAACATTGTTGGGTAAAATTGAAGTCTCGCTTGCAAAAGGATAAGGAAGTTGGTGACAGAAATGAGGATGATATGCTACATGGCACAATGAGCCCTAAGGATGATGAAGCCATGTACACAAGTTCACTTTAGTCATACAAAAACATGCACAAGCAAGAGTGGGTTGAACCTCCAAGAGGATAATAGTGGGGCCATGTACTTAAAGTGACCTTTTAATTTATAATTGGCCCCACTATAGTCCTCATTAAATAAATTAAAACGATGATTAAGTTAAATCTTTAATTTAACTTTATTAATTAATAACTTATTGTTATTTAATTTAAAGACACTGAACCATATAAAATACTAAGTTAGCCATCAAAAATGAACCCATCGATAATACTACAAATAGAAACCCTACCAATTGGTCTAGTTGGTACTTGAGATTGACTTATTAAAAATAGTAAGTACTTGAAGACTAACCCAAAATCACTTCAGAAAAAAGGCATCCTGCACATAATCCCACTAGGAGCTCAACTAACCACCAAATACTATCAAACTGCTAGATGAATTGCCTCCAAGGTTCCCTAACACTATCTCAAAAGCCTAAAAGAACCCACTGAATAGGCTACAAGTCCACCAACTCCACTAACTAGGAAGGGGACATTATAGTCCGCCCTTCCCAAAATTGTTTATCCTCAAGCAATCTCAACTCTTCATGCTCCAAAATCTGTTCACTCTCCCATGTGGCATCCTCTTTTGGCAAGTTTTTCTAATTCATGAAAACTTCTTTGATGATCCTCTTTCAAAGAGTCCACAATCCCGTATAATTGATGGCATCTTGAACTAATATCAACCTACCCTCCTCGTCCAATGGTGACAACTCAAATGAGGAAGTCACAATATGACCAAGTGCCTTTTTGAGACTAAATACATGAAACATATTGTGAACTCTGCTAATAGCTGGTAACTTAAACTCATACGCAACCTCTCCAACCCACTGAGATACTTTGAATGGACCATAGGATCTAGTCCTAAGTTTCTCTACTTCACTCTTCTTGAGAGTAGAATTTCTACGCAGCTACAATCTTAGATAAACCATGTCTCCAACCTCAAAAGTGTGCTCAATTTGATGCTGATCAGCATACAACTTCTGCCAACTCTCTGCCAATTGCAAGTTCTCCTTCAATGACTTCATGATGTCTTGACTCTCCTATACTAAGTCCTTCGTTTTAGGCACTCTACTATCCCCAAATAGTAGATCCATGAAGTTCGGAGCCTCATCTTCATATAAAGCCATGACTAATAGGCATGTTATAAGTGCTATTGTAACAATACTCATCAAGGTGTATCCATTTGATCCAAGCCCTCTGCTGCCCAAAAATGTACTTCCTAAGATACCCTTAAGCCCATTTGATGGCAACCTTTGTCTGCCCATGTCTGTGGGTGGTAGGTGGTGCTAGGAGTGATCTCAATCCCACTCAATTTGAAGGTATTTGAGTTGCAGCCTCTCAACATATGATTAATACACCATGCAAACCTGGTGAAGGAAACATTGTACGTGGCATTATTAGCTAGGTATACATCACTATCCATGGTGATGAGCTGTAAAAGAGAAATCACTTCATCAAATAGGAAAAAGCCAATCATTCTGAAAATATTCCCCTCTTCTTCGTGATTTGACTATCACTGAATTGGTTCGAACTGTAAATTTTAAAGATATAAATAGACGAGGAAGTTTCTACTAATATTTAATTTGGTATGTAGAGTTCGTTGACTATAAACATTTATAGGTAGTGTTGTTGGCTCGAGGACATATAAATTTCTGTGTGAACATCCTTCACAGTTTGGTGCCACAATATTCAAGGAAATATGACAGTCATGAGCAATTCAATTTGACAAATAGTTATTTATGACATAAAATAGCAGTGGTACACTGCACAATAACTTTGAACTGCAAATCCAAAAAATTATAATACAACGTGTTCATCATGTGATCCAAATTGTGGACCGAATTATGGTGGAGACTTGTTTATGTTGGGGAGAAGTTTGAAAAATATACTCTTGATGATGTATTCTTGCTGATCTCTCTTACCTCTCAGGTTCAGCATCCAAACCAATAAGTGAAGGGGAGCTGACTGATAAACACAAAGGCTATAACTGTTTCCTAGATAACCAAGCTTTGATAAGGGATTCAAACACCCAATAGTTCTGTGCCCTCTCCTATTCACAACTAAGTAGAGCATCACACACTGTCATGTGCATTACTGATATCAAGGCAACTGCTGAATGCAAATTTGATAGAGAACCATTCTATTCGTTTATGTGAACAAATATTATGTATTTTGACATTTTTTTCAAGGTTTTCACATTTATTTTTCAATGCTTCATATATTTGTCTTTCCATAGTTTTTTGGCATATAAAATATAAATGAAACATAATGATGAAACAATAACTTAAGAATATGTGCATATGCAGTTTGACATTTTCTTGACCTTTGTGTTTTTAAGAATTTACACCAGTGCATGTAGAATATATCTTTGGATGAAAAGGTTGGCAGTAAGGACTAGTATATACCCCTGTCCTGGAATTCGATATCTGCTGTAGTTGACCTGATACAGACGAGAATGACATTGTGAAGTTGCCTGGTCCAGCCTCATATGTCCTGCTATCATTCACTGGTGCAGTTTGTTTGGTAGACAAGACAGGTCTACTCCCTGTGCATAAAGGCAGCTGAAAGATTAACAATTTACTATTCAAACATTCTAGTTAGCAATTCTTCCTAAGATGTATTTTTTACAATGCACATTCTCAGATCTTCCTTGGTCATTTCAAAAATTAGAAGTTATGACGCTCCATGAGATGGAAAGATCATTTAAGCAAAGAAGATCATTTAAGCAAAGAGAGTTGGATTACCATTTTCTTTTGAGAGAGTGTATGTGCTGAATCCAAGAGGTGGCACAGACACTTGAAAAAAAAGTGAAAACAGAGGGCTTTTATCTGATGATATTTCCAGATTTGAATTTCCAAGAGGTACAAGCTGTGACTCAACTGTGTTGCCATTAGAATCTTTCACAGTAAGTGATTCATTGTTTACCTGGTAAAGACACATTTTACATCAGAAAAGTGAAGAAATGCAACATGCTACATAGCCAAAACTAACACTCGTAACAGAAAAAATGCACACTTAACAAAGGATTAATTTCATTAAAATAGGATACCTCAATCCACTATATAGAATGAGCCTTGTGCTATTTCATAAATGGATGTTTATTCTAGCAACATATCTGAGGGCACTATTCAGAATTGAACCTAACCATATCATAAAAGAAATTGTATGACTTTTTAGAGTCTACCTTTGTCACAGCCTGGAATTGGTTCTCTCAATTATTAAGTGTTTTGTAATGTCCCCTTCAGAGGAATGGCCCAAGAGACTATCTAGCCTATCTTATTGCCATAGGCTAAAGTGGGCAGTAAGCATATAATTAAGGTACCAATTTTGAATGTTGGATGTAAGGAGATTAAGTTGACCAAATGGCAAATACCCACATAGCTAGGCATGAGCAGTAGTAAGAGGTTGATTTCTATAAGCCTATAACAATACCCACGTTTGGACTATGGAAACAAATGAAGATTATCTGGAGTCATTTTGGAGGAAGTGAGGTTTATGTCAAAACGTTGAACTAAAGAAAGGGATTCAATGATATTATAGCAGACTTTGTGCTAGACATGAAGGTTCATTGCTGTGTGTAGTCCCTCTCTTCAACACAATGAGACTTACAAAGAGATACCACTGTCTTGAGTGCCAAACCTCCCTTCATTCAGATGAGTCTTCTTGCTGGTTTTCAGCACCATTCATACTTGACATCATCAAGCTTGCTGGGTGTGTTACACTGTGGCATGAATACAAGTTCTCTAGGGTGGGCTTTACGGTTTGTATATCTGTTGGAAGTTCAATAAGAAGACTACTGTGTAGCAGAAAGGATGTGGAACTCATAGAGACCCATATTTGAATGTATATCAAGACTTGGATGAACTTCATATAATCTGGATATTTACCTTATTGGCAAATCAACTATATTAGAGGTTTTCTTTCCAAGATGTATATGCCTACCAATTTCATGACAAAGTCATTTTCTTGTGTACCATTCATTCTACAACATAATTTCTGTTTGAAATACATATATCTATCAGTAATAGAAAAGCAGTTGGTTTCCCACTCTTTAGCTAGAACTTCCTGACAAAAGACATTTCATACTGAAAAAAAGGGCGATGATATCTCAAACAACTATGTAATTGATGTAAGCGATGATTTTTTTTCTTCTTTAGTGACATCGATTTATTCTTGACATAGGTAATTGAAGTTAATTTGGCCCAATAATGTCTGGAAAGGATCAAGCTAAACATGAATATGCGGAAATTTGTAATGTGTGGATTTCACATAAAAAGAGTTGAAGTATAGTAAAATTGTGAAAAAGAAACAATCAATCTGAGATTAGTGAATCACAAATGTTAATCCTATTTGGAAATAGGACTGATTCATAAAGTCCTTAAAAGATAACTGTAAATAAATACAGAATTAATACTGAATTTAAAAGCAAAGCGTACTGGCACTTTGAGAATTTGTTCTCGCTTCCAACCAAGAGGGTTGTATATCACCACAACCTAAAACAAAGTTCAAAGTGAATCACTTAACCACAATAAAAATTCTTTCTTTGTTGTCAACAATATTATTCCTAGAATAATCAAGTTCTATACCAAAGAGTAATATTTAACCATGGCATTAATTTCACTATAAAACAAAATTGAGAAAGGGGTTATCTTACCAGGATCTTGCCAAGTGGAAGTTCTGCCTCTGTTGGTGAGCAAACACTGATATTCAGGTTACCGCACTGTAAATTACAAGTTAAAAGTCAGACATAGCATTTGAATCCTCCCAAAAGTATAATATTTGAATGATTCTATTGTCATGAAATATGTACTTATTAGACTTTGTTAAAAATGTAGCTGGATATTAGCTTTATAGTGGCAAGTGTCTTCCTCTACTCCATTTGAGCAGGGCCTAATCTTTGAAGACATTTTTACACAACTTGAAACATTTGAACAGCAGACTTATCTTCTATAGCATCATTTTTATTGTTAAATTGCAATGTTTACAACATGGACTGAATGCTAAAAGCTAAAGCACTCGTATGAATTAAAACTCTTTATCTATGCCTGGTGCAACCTTGTAGAGATTGAATCATGACCAAAGTGTTTTAAACTTTTAAGATTCGGGCAATATTGCAAACTCAATTAACTACTTGTTAGCAGCATGCCTCATGAGGGGCATATATCTTATTTATTTTATTAATATACTATATATATATGTGTGTGTGTGTGTGTGTGACAATTGTTTTCTTGCAAACAGATCACAAGTTCTAAAAGTCCTCTTACATTTTGCTCTCATACACACAAATTAAGCATGAATGTTTTGAAAACATTGGCAAGATTGGTAAATGACTAAGATTTGGCTATGGACATAGCCACCCAAGATCTAGAGGTCTAATGGTAACCACAAAATAAATGGACTATCAAATTTATAGTCTACCTAGTTGGAAGATCTTTTGTCTTCCACGGAAGCCCTAGATGAGAGAAAACCCCTTGCCTACCTATACATTTGCAACTCTGACATAGCTTCATTCATTTGTCCTTTGATTGGAAACATTTTGTCCATACACTTGAACAAGCCTCATGTGATCTCAACATCAATAAGTCTAAATTCTGAGTTGTAGAACAATGATGGATTGAGAAAGTATCCTACAACATGGAGACGAGAGTGCATCTATCCATCCCATCTCCTATCAATTATGTCCCATAATGGCATATACCTATCCCTATCATGCTCCAACCTACCCCTCATCACCTCCTTGGCCCTATCCATGGCCTCATACAAATATCCCATTGAGGATTTAACTAGTCTCAAGACTTTTCCTAGAGGCTTTGAAAATTCTACCTCTTGTTCAATTGCATCCCAAAACTAGTAGAATACATGTACTCTATCATTGCCATGCCATCTTTTTGATTTGTGAGGCTAGACTTCATCCACTCGACTCAAAGAAACATGTCTCAAATTTATTTTTTGTTGACAGAGAGTCTATAGTGCAAGAAAGTGTCTTGTAAACCTTATCGCCCCTAGTTGAACTAACTCCTTGCCCCCTGCGAAATGTTGCATCATACTCAAAACCCTCATGTGATTGTAGGTAAATTTGTTAACCATGTGAACCTTCTGCAATGCCTCCTTAACCCATTCAATGTTTCCTATGTCCTCTAGGGTTTAGATCAAGGCAATGTGTTGCACATGGGGTAAAAAACATATAGGGGTGTTTGTCTGTCAAGAGTCTCCTAGGAACAACACAAGTAGCAACATTATCTATAATAAATTGAACCACATTTTGCGGCCGCGCATCCATGACTACTAAACTATACATCTTAAACAATGTAGTTGCAAATTTAATTGTATCCAATGCATCCACAGATCTTACAAATATAGTGCCTGATGCAGTCAAGGACTGAGAATCCCCAAAGGAGATGTCAAATCCTTGCAGCAGTTATCAACACAGCGGAAATCAACAAGATACAAACAACAAAATGATTTGCATCCAAACAGCAAGTTTTATTAATCAGAATTTCTTTGTTCTTGGCCTAAAACGAGAAGGCTGGTGAATTTTTGCATTAGTTCTTATAGGGATGTTGTATTATGTGACGTTATGGTCATGAGTGCATGTCATGTTTTACTTGGTAGACCTTGGCAGTATGACAGAGAGGTTGTTCATGATTGTAGACAGAATGTAATTACCTTTAGCAAGGATGGTAAGAGGTGTAGACTGATTCCTATGGTGGAAAAGGAGAAGGTGAAGAATATGAGTCTTTAAAGAAGATATGAGTTGAGTGCAGACCTGAAGGATGAACTTACGGTTGGACCTGATGGTCAGTTGGATCTGAATCATTTGCTGAACCTGGTTGATGACAGAAGGAAGGTGGTGCAGGTTGCAAATGAGGAGGGTTTGTGGATGACGAATGAGTATGGGATTATTGTCCCTTCTTTGAGATTTTCATGACCTATTCTCATGGAAAATCTTTTCATACCCCAGGTGTCTGATGCGGGAGCATCTTGAGTCCTTGGTAATCTTGCATCATCCAAAAACAATCGGTGTTCTCGTGGACCCTTGTTACCAGTTTTTATGTTTATTTATGTTCTAGGTCACTGGTTGGGTGATTGTTGGTTCAGTGAAGTTCTGTGGATCTTCAGAAGGTGCGGTCATGAAATGTTGTTCATGGGGTCATAAGGAAGTATGTCCTATGATAGAAACTCGTTTGGAGTTACCATGCTCGAGTTATGTTGAATTTTGTGAGGGGATGTATGAAGGAATTTTTGGTTCCAGGCAGTCTTCTGAGATTTGGTGAGCGGTCGATCTGTAGAGATGTTGGATAGGAGTGGTCAAAAGGGTTTGTTCCTTTTAGTTCATAGATGCTATGTCTATGATAGCGCTTCTTTTGGTGGAGTAGTTTGTGAGATACTGCTGATTTTCTATCAGTTGTTGTTGTTGTTCATGACACTAGTTCTTGGAATTAACCGGTTGATTGATCAAGGTTGCGGTCATTGTTCTGATCGTTGGTGATGAATGGCGTGATTTCCTATGTGGATCTATGTGTGGCCAACTTGATTTGTTGGATAGGTCTTTGAGAAACGAATTAAATGTTGTATTTAATTTGGATTAAGGCCGACTGGGTCTAACACGTTTCTTGGGATATGTAAAGTTGGTTGAGGCCGACCTATTTGTGTTTGTGTATAAATTTAGGGCTTGCAATCATTTGGGTAGGAGGAAAGAGCGATGAAGAAGTCGGGTGAAGGGCTGAATAGTAGAGAAGCTGCTAGAGGATTGCTCTGAGACTTAGGAAGATCTGGAATAGGTCTGAGTTGGGGTTTTGTTAGGTTTTTCTTTGTACTTGGCCTAAACCGGGAAGGCCTTACAACCCGGCATGTATAAAGAAATTCTGATTAATAAAACTTCTTGTTTTGATGCAAATCATGTTGTTGTTTGTATCTTGTTGATTTTTGCTGTGTTGATAATTGCTGCAAGGATTTGACGTCTCCTTTGGGGACTCTCTGTCCTTGACTGCATCAAAGCCAATATCACAAGAGACAAGGAAGTTGATGAGGTTTTGGTTCCTTCTATTTGTCCATCCATCTGACATAACGGTGCACTCACTAGTAGCCCATTCTAATCAATGCTCTTTAACATCTTGAAAATCTTGTTCTACCTCATTGAGCATACCAACCCTCAATGCCTCGTAAGATGGGGCTTGAAACCCAGGCCCTGCAATTGCAATGACGTCCATCGTAGCTTGCCAATATGGAGATCTAGTAGCATGGAATGCCAAGCTAGAGGAGTACCGAAAATTCAAAATTACCTTCTTTGTTTGTTCATGGACATTTTTCCTCCAGCATGTACTCCCCAGAGCGGTTTGTGATTCTCGTGTAGTACAATATGCGAAGACTTCATTGATGTTCCCTTCACTTGTGTTTGGCCCATGTGTTGTAGAAGTAGGTGTTGTCCTGAATTCTCTAAAATTCGAAATTGCCTTCTTTGCTTGTTCATGAACATTTTTCCTCTAGCCCATACTCCCCAAAGTGGTTTGTGATCTTGGTGTAGTACAAGGTGCAAAGACTTCATTGATGTTCCTATTGTGACCTTTTCACACATCGCCCCCATTGCAAATGGGGACTCCCTCTTTTTGTTGTAGACCTTGTCTTTTTGGCTTTCGTTCTTGGTAGTTTTTGGCTCAAACCTCTAAGGTTCCTCATGTTTCAAATGAGAATTGGTGAAATTGGCTAAGTCTAGAAGAAAAGTGTTGTCCACCTAGCTCCTAGAATGGAAATTGTGTGTTTGTCAGTGAATTAGGCCAAGTGTGAATGAGAATTGATCTTTAAGAAAGAATACTAGTGAAATTTTGAATATTTTGACATACTTTCTATTTTTGCAAATTTCTAATTTTAGTGTCTATTTTTAGTAAGTTTCACTATGACTTGGAATGGCCTTATTTTGAGTTTGGAAGTACTTACTATTTTTAGCAGTGTCTATTTTTAATAAGTTTCACCATGTCTCCGATTGGCCTAATTTTGTGTTTGAACAAGCTTACTATTATAGTAGATCTATTTTTGGCAAGTCAATTCTAGTAGTTAATGAGTTGTGGTTGAGGAAGAGGAAAAAGGGTACCCAGTTCTATATTTGAAAATGTAATCAAATGAGGCAATTGGTCAAATGCATTAAGTCTGACAATGATCAAAAATAGGAAGGCATGATGAAAATGGTTAAGTTTGAAAAACGTTCCTAAAAAGCATCTAAAAGTGGAAAGACCTGAAAAAAGCGCGAAAAAATGGTCAAGTCTAGAAACGGGCATGAAGAGACATGAAAAGGCACCCAAAAAGAGGATAGGGTGTGAAAATTAACTATAAGAAATTCCTTGATCCCATCCCATCAGCTCCCAAAATGGAAAATCATTAAAAATGGCTAAGTGTTGGTCCAAGAAGGTGAAAAAAATGAGGAAATTGGCTAAGTATGGAAGAATTTTGTCTACATGCCTAATGTGTCCCCAAATGGGAAAGATAGAAATCAAATGAAAAGGTGTGAAAATTCTTTGAAAATCCTTGTTCCAGTATCAAATTTATTAGAAATCTTGAAAAAAAAAGTTGTGGAAAAGAACAATGATGGAAGCGTGTTGATTACTGAAATTTGGCTAAGTCTGAAATTTTTTGGGATCTTCTAAATTCTAGAATCTTCATTATAACTCCTGGAGATTCGAAACCACTCTCAAACATCCTGGCAGTATTTCTATAAAATATAACTTAAAGTATAAGAAAGATTTATACTTAAATGTTATATTTTATATGCAAGGAAAGCTGAAAAAATGACTAAGTCGTGAACAAAATCCACAATAGGCATGGATTTGTGCCCAAGAGCGCAAATCCACTAGAGCCAAGGAATTTTGCTCATAATGAAAAATCTACTACTCAGCCTTAGATGCGCCCATGAGTGTCAATCCAAGGGTAGCATGAAATTGCGCTCAAAGTACAAAATCTTGCACCAAATCCCATATGCACCCGTAGGCATAAAATCCATGAGGCCAATCAAAATGGCTAAGGTAATGAAAAATCCTTCATGGCCACTAAAATACGCCCAAGAGAGAAAATTCCATTAAGTCAAGGAATTTCCTTGAGTTAGAGAAATCCTCCACAAGTGTCAAAATGCACTCAAAAGAACAAGGAAAGATTAAAAAAATAGCTAAGTGTTGGAAAATTTCTCCTCCTAGCTCATGTACGCTCAAGGAAGAAATTGCAAGGAATAGATGAAATTTGAAATTCCCTCTCTACATCTCAAATTTCACCCTCTTCAAGTGTGCACCCATGGGTTGAGAAATGTTGATGAAGATAAACGCTAGGAAAAAAAAGAAAAGCGTGACAGAGTGAATTTAAAACATGAGAAGTGGAAGGTGTGAAATTTGAAGAGAGAGAGAGTTTCTGGAGAGAGAAGCCCTGAGCTTTTAAGAAGAAAGAGGAAGAATATTTCCCATTCTAGATGTTCAAGGAAGGCATTCAAGTCCCAAAATTCCAATTCCAGTTTTCAAGTGATCCAATTCAAGGCATTCAAGGTTCAGGACTTCAAAGATCAAAGTTCAATTATATCTTGAATTTCCCCTGGAAACCCGCAATCAAAAGTTAGAAGATCCAATCTATCTCAAGAAGATGAATTCCCAAGCAAGTACATGGAAGGAAGGAAATGATCATAGGGAGATATTTTCAAAAGAAGTAATCAAAATTGGATCTAGGTTGCAAAATGGTGCAGTTAGAAAAGACCTAAGCCTACATGGTGCCCAGTCATCTCCACTAGCTAATCAAAGGTCTCCCAGTCAAAATTCATTGCATTTAAGAAAGGGAATCAAGAATAATCTATTCAAGGACGAGGACATTTAATGCATAGTGGGCATTCATTTCAACCCACTCTCCTACTTAGTGGACTTATATAATGGGCACTTATTACCCCACCTTGATGGACATGTGTATTTCTATTGGTCCATGTGGACCCTCTCACTAAATCTAGATTCTCTTTCCTTTCCCTAACCCTAATTAGGGTTTAAGTGGCACAATCTGGGCCATCGGTTTTGTTCCCATCTAGGCCACTCTTTGTAATCTAAGACCTATATGAAGGCCTCACTTCTCATTTGTAAAAGAGTGAATTTTGAGATTGTTGCTAAGAGCTACTAAGATAATAAAGTTTTCATTGTTGGTTTCATGGTGATTACTTGATGTATTTTGGTGCTTGCATGGTTTCATTGTTCCCTCACTTAGAGTAATTTTGTTAGATAAAGTGTTTTGATTTCAATGGAGAAATGTAATGGTGTCTGATGAATTTTCATGGCTCATACATTGGTAGTTTGATGATAGTAAGATGTCATGTAAAGTTAGCTCGAGTCCCCTTTTTTATGGATGCTTAACTTCTATCATTAAATATGCATTGTTCATTATGATGGTGTTCATTGTGATATGAAAATTCTTTGCATAACCCTTAGAAGATTGCACCGGTTCTTGCAGAGTTGTAATTGATCTTGGCGAATCAAAGCTTGGTTATTGGGAGTTTGTCCACTGGAGCACTATCAATTGGCATCATTGTCCTTAGGAGTAGATTTAGATCCTTCTACCCCTTTCCCCTTTAATTTCAGTTCATTTCAGTTGTGTTTGTTCAAGAAGAAGCATCACAAGACTGCAATATCCAATGAAGGAGTTCCAGACAACAGAGGTGAAGAACAATTCAAACGTAAGTCCCTTTGTGATACCAGCATATCACTTCAACCATTGAGTTTATCGACAAGTCAAGACCTGGCAGAAAAGAACCTTAGAGTCACTTATATGATCTTTTGTAATCTTAGCATACACGGGATTTTGCTCAAGAGAGGAGAAGATACCTTGGTATTTTATTCTGTTGTTGGTGCGGTCATAAAACACGCATCAACAGTTCCCTCCACTTGTGTTTGGCCCACGTGCTGTAGTAGGTGTTGTCCTAAATTCCCTAAAACCCCCCCTCTACTGTCTTCCTCATCATATTGATTCCTCCTAACATCTATAGAAGTAGAACCTACTTCAACCCCAATTCTCACCTTTTTTGCCTTGCTCTCATTAATTGCATCAAGAGCTTTTTGGCCCGGTGTGTGACATTTGCAAGGCGTATGGTGGTGTTATTTCCTACCTTTGCCAAATGCCATTTGAAGTGGTAAATTTCATCATTTCTTTCATTTTAACACCAATTGCATTTAACCTTCGTGCTACCGCCAATTGGTGTACAATGTATCCAAACAAAGTCTTTCAAACATGGATTGTGATAAGGAATCAAATCTGCAAAAGCATTTTAATTTGATCTTTCAACATGTTGATGTAGAATTTGTGTTGATAAGTGATGCTCACCATTTACATCGATAGTTTTTTAAGATTTGCATGAAGTTTTTGCAATAAAAGAAACTAAATCCCCTCAATATATTACTGTCTCATCTTTAAGGCAGCTATGCCAAAGTTCAGTTTGACAGGTTTGCAAAGTGCTATGTTTCCAAATATCATTCCTACAGCCGGTGTACAAATATAATGGATGTATGGCAGATGTAGTGACTGATTTATATATGCACTCTCAATTTCCCTAAGTCTGCAAGCCATTTGCAGTTATGAAGTTTAATACTATCACCATTACATGATCGAAAAATTGCCCTAGCAACGTAAGGTCAGAGACTAGTCAATTTCTGTCGTTTCTGAGCAGAATTTTATCAGTTTTTCCCTGTATGTTGCTGTTATGTACAGCAGGCTGTAAACTTCATATTTTATAATGACTTTGGGAAGGATGTAATATGTTGCTCTGTGATTCAATTTATGAGCATCATGTCTTGAAAATAAAACATGGAATTCAATGTTCAACAAGTCTTTAAAACCAGGTGCATATTAATTTGCAAAAGAAATCAGAAAATGTTGGGCAATTTGCCCAGTGGAAATGGTTGCAAAAATATTGGTTTGCAAAACAGGGGTGTATGCCGACTAAATGCACACTAATTTGCAAAATGTGGTGTTTGACAAGTTCTGTTGGACAGAATGATGGTATTGGTTGGGTTATGAATGTCAATCAATAAAAGTGAACAAATCAACGAATTTATGCAATAACTTGACATAGATGTAAGCAAACTACATATTCTTAAGGCAACTTGTGAAGAATATTTTTTAATACCATGTTAGTTTTCTGAAATTCGATTTGCATGTCACACAATCATCTTAAGGCAACTTGTGAAGATGTGAGAGGCCTTGATTTCTATGGCCATCAATAGCCTGTGAAGTGTATGGAGGTAGTAAAGCACAAGAAAAGCATTGATCCTATATGATGAGTGGTTGGCTCATGTGGAATGTGTTTTGAATTTAATTGACCCTATCATCAACATGATTAGGTATGTTGTTACTGATCAACCATGTTGGGATGAAATTTATGATGGCATGTAATCGATGGTAGAGAAAATATTAAATAAGAATAATAATAGAATCAAAGGAACATGATCCAGCGGAAACATTTTTCAAAATTGTGCAAAATATTATCAGTGATTGTTAGAACAAGATAACCACCCCTACATCTCTTACCATTTTCTTTTTCACCAAAGCATTATAGGAAAAAGATAATTTCATTGTTGAGGAGGGTGCCACCATATAAGGATGGGGACGTTGTTACTAGCTACAAGGCTGCAATTAAAAGGCCATCTTCAAATGAGGATATCTAGAGTATTGCCTTGAGCGAGTTTGGCCACTTCATATCTTCAAAGAATCGTGACATTTCTCTTCTTGGAGACAAATATAGGAAAGATGCTCCTGATTAATGGTATCTACATTGTCAAGGCTCCATTTACTTTCAATATATTCCGATTAAAATTCTCTCCCAAGTATGTATCTTTTTTTAATTTATTGTTATAGATTATAAATTATTATAATATAATTTTACAATTTGTGTTTTGAATCTATAAAATTAAATTCTAAATGTTGCATGTAAACTCAATAGGTTGGAAGTTCTTTAGCTGACTATAATTGGAGTTCATACTCCTCCATTCACTTGATTAAGCACAACTATTTGGATGCAAAAAAGACAGGATTGGTTCTATGTATACTGTAACCTTGGACTTTTTTTCACACAAGACACCTGAATAAAATAACAGTCTAGCAAAGAATTTGGATCTAACCCTTGAGTGTGCTGATTTAGATGCTACAATTGCATAGCTTGCTGAAGTCTCTATAGATGAGGTAGCTTTTGCATGTGATGCTAGTGGGAGTGGCACTCCAATTGATTGTGGTTCAAATGTAATTGAACCAATTGTTGAACTTGATACTTTTGATGAAGAATACGAAAACTATTGATAGTGATTGTAATATTGAATTTTTAATGACATTTTGAGACTTTTTTTTTTTGATCGGTAAATACGAATTTTGTATTGATAATATTCCAGATTACATGAGATTTCAGCAAATATTGTAATAATCTTCCTTAATGCAAAAAACACCAAAAACCATCCGTCGACACCTAGATGAGCATAAATGCTGCTACCCAAAAAACTTATTTTTTCCCATTCCCATCATGCACCTTGTGCTCACAAAGATCTAGCCAATACATCTTCCTGGTTTTCAAAAGCAAAAAACAAAAAACTTCGACACCTTTCCTACTGGAACCATCCATGAGCTTCCTCCCGAGAGAAATTCAGTATGGCTCTGGAACTTGTCGCCTCTGCACCTCCAACAGACTCCTTCTGTAGTTGACGGCGTGGTTGAGGCCTACCCGTGCTGTCAATTGGCGTTGTTGATTTCACTGGGGTGACCTTTTGTCTCTTTGCTTGTGTTGGTTTTCCCTGTGCTCAGCGCTCCTCCATCTTCTCCAAGAACTCCTGTATCATTACCCAGCCGTGCCTAACTTCCGGGAGCCACACCTCCATGGGTTGCAATGAGCTCCACACCACCAAGGGCTGAACTGCTCCTGGTCCGCCCCCAATCAAACGCCATGGAGCATGAGTCATCCTGAGACCCACTCCCAACACTGCACAGTTCACAATTCCCTCCATGCCACCAGACCACTTGGGTTCCAGGCATTGCTTCACCACAGAGAGGGTTTCTATCTTCATATTCCCTACCATGAGTCCCAAGGCAAGGAAGAGAGAAGATATGTCCAAGTTGATCCGCCGCCTTGCTTTAAAGTTGAGGAACTTTTCCCCGAATATTGTTGACACCGCCTCCAGAAACTTTGGGTCATCAAAACTAAAGACATTGCCAAGCCGTTGTGCAGTAATCTCGTCCCTGAAAGCAGGGAGCTGATTCGGGGAAGCAAGCGAGAAGTTTGCCTCCATTGATACCAGCGCCTCCCACCAAGCTGTGAAAGAGACTCAGCCTCCCTTCACAAAATAAAAACTTCTTCTTTGCTCTCGGCTTTCGCTTCTGTTGTGGTGCAGATTGCTCCCGACCTCACTTTAAAGAGGAGTGTTCCTCAGGTAACGTCCCCGAGAAGACTGTCACATTTAATGGTCTCTGTACCGAGAAATCATGGAGGCGTCTTAAGATTTCCATCGACCTTGTGCAAGAGGGGAGGGAAGTACAGAGTATTCATTGTGGCATGTTGCCAAAAATGCCATTCCATCAAATCAGCCTCATGCATAACCGAGCATTGCCACCTGTCTTCTCGTGATGCTTTACCCTGAGCATGTTGTTGAAGCCACTTGGACTCATTCACACTTGGGAGATCGAAGTACCCAAGATCTCCTTGTGATCTCTGCCCGCACCCCCATTATCATAAAAGTTGGTGTTATTAAAGTCCCGAGACAACTCTGATTGCGTCATCTATTCCCATTCAATTTCAAAATTGCTAAAATCTTCCATGAATTCTTTATTTTCATTACTTGGTCTCCTTACTCCTATATTTGAGAGTAAATCTGCCAAATCATTGGCTTCCCGTAGTACGTGGGCAATCTGGACCTCTGGGATCCTATTAAGTAAGGCTCGTATACTTCGAATGTATAGGTTTTGATGCCACGCATCCATTTCGCCTTTTTTGATCTCGTTGATGACCAGCAAAGAATCCCCTTCCAGGATTAATTTCTGCACCCCAAGGGTTCTCGCCATATGAACTGCTCCTAGTGCCGCTTGGCATTCCGCTGCGTTATTGGTGCCATCTAACAAGCGCGAAGCACCCAAAGCCACAATGTCTCCATGCTCGTTTCTTGCCACATAGCCTGCTCCTGAAGGGTCTGGATTCCCTTTTGATGCTCTGTCAAAGTTGACTTTGATCCAACTCTGAGGAGGTGGGAGCCATTTGGATTTGATTGGGTTGCTAACAGTAGGTTTAACCCTACAAAGCCCCTGAACGGGCCGACATTTTGAGACTTGAGTATGTTCACTTTTGTAAATTATAAATATGAGATATTTAGATATTCCATTTATTGCCAATTCTGAGTATAATAGCTCTAATAATTTATAATTTTGAACATATATACACACACATATATAATATATTCCCGTACCCATACCCAAGGAATTGTTTTTGTTGTAACACCATCCTAAAATTTGATACCCATACTTACACCCGTACTTGAACCAGTAACTTAGCTATCATGTATACCATAATTTACACAAATGTTAAAAAGTAATAATGAATTTTAAATAGAAGATTGAGAACACACTCAACAATTTATAATCAATAAGTGACAACAATTAAATGAATACCAATTTATTTTGTCATTTGAATATTATTGAAGCTCAAAATTGGAATCCATTGCAAATGAGCTGAAAGTACCAACTAAAGTCTACAAGAAATCTTAAGAAGTCAAGTCTTCAATAATATTATAAATTTTTTAGGTTCCTTCCTTTCCACTTCTATGACACAGCCACTTCATCTCAACTAGGACAAGAAACATGTTTTTGAAGCCAGGCCTCTTTGAACATGGAACTTGACATTTGGTATTTCTTCCAAGTTTGGCTTGACTATCTAGATATCATATAGAACACCACAAAATCTCACAGTTAGTGTAACAATGTAAAGCCCATAGAGAAGAGGCTCCAACATGTAGTGTAAAGTGCTAAAGAATCAAGATAGCTTGAGATTTGTTAATGACTACAAGATACATGCCTGTGACATTATTGTACTTTGTGTTTGACATTGCAAAATTAGAATATTGGTATAATCATGTTCACATGCTAGGATGATCCATGTTGCCTATAGGAATTCTCAATCTGGTGTTGAATCCTAAGGGCAAAAGCCTATGGGAAGTAGGACATATGGTCAAAGAGTCATGATGTGTGTGGTTCTAGTGGGAATGAAGTGGGTGGGTCACCGAAGTAGAAAGATTGGTTGGAAACCAAATAAATTAATAAATTCATTGAAGACTTAATTTGTGAAGATATTTGGAGTGAGAATCATCAATTTGCATGGTGCTACAGGCCTTTAGGGTTTTATAATTTTGAAAATTGTTAGTGTTTTTTATTAATAAAAAATGACAGCCCACACGAGACAT
The DNA here is from genome assembly GCA_018584345.1 of Thuja plicata. NCBI lineage: Eukaryota > Viridiplantae > Streptophyta > Pinopsida > Cupressales > Cupressaceae > Thuja > Thuja plicata. The sequence continues at coordinate 216,967 of MU218082.1, read as the reverse complement.
CAAGACATCCTTAATAAATCACAGAGACAATAGAGATGCCTTGGAACAATTTCAAGACATATGTTGTGGGTAGGGTATGGCCCAAAATGTGTAGAAAAAAGGGACAAGGTGAGGACCTTTTGTTCCATCTCCTTCTCCCCAAAATTTCCTAGGTACTTTAAACAATAGAAAAGCCTTGGGGACATGTCCCTAAAGAACAAAGACTAGATTTGAGACTAAAGCGAATTTTGTTTCCATTTCCATCCCTAGGTTTTGATTAACACATTTTGAATGCAAACCAACCAAATGACACACTTCAAATAACCACACAGTGAAATTTGCATTGCATTCTAGGTTTGAGAGAGTAAAATGAACTAATTCTATATCTATAGCAGGTTGCACCTCCCAAATCATGAACCTTAGATGGCTTAAGAAACGAAGCATTAGATTCTAAAATTATATGTTAGTACATATATTGGGAATTTTAATAGTTGAATGATCGCTATCTAGGATGTACCTTGTAGTTCCTAAGAAAATGGATTGTTCTTTGGTTCATGTCATTTTTCCTTTATTCAGAAATAGAACATTTGGAAAAAAAACTATGGAATAATTGTTCCTTGAAGCACACATTACCCGATGCCAAACTAATATTGTGAAATTGACCAATTGTCCTTCGCTTAGGGTTCAAATATTGTTAGTTTGGTTATTTTGTAGTTTAAAAAAATTAAACCCATTATGGACTTAATTATTAGAATATAATAATGCTTAATTGAGTGTATTCCCACTTCTATGTATTTGGGCAGTTATAATAGTGAATATATATATATATATATATATATATATATATATAGTGTTGTGATTTTACCTTTAAACACAACATTTCAAGCTATTTTCTCTCATCTCATTTCTTTGCTTGTACCGATGTTAATGAACGTCAAATTATTTTGTACAATTTAGTTATTTTACAAAGTCAATCAAGTTCAAAATTCTGGAATGATCATATGTATCTCTACCTAAACATAAGCCTGAAAATATGAGATGCCAATGCATATAATAGGGAAATATGAAAACCATTCTAGAATTGTGGAATGTCAAGGGCATTTTTTTAAAGTAACAGGAAACATAAACAATTGAAGTGTAAAGGGATGAATGTAAATGATACAAAAGTACTTCAAGATAATGCTAATAGCCTATTGCTTTCTTTAATTAGTAAAGATATAAAAAATGTATAAATTTATTATACATGTTACGAAAATTTATATTCATATTCATGAAAGAATAATTACAATATGGAGACGAAGTCTCCTTATATAGAGAATAACTGAGAATGAAATGGAAACTTTCTAAAAGGCTGACAACGGGAAAGTTTCCATATTATTTAGAAACTAACTAAAAAACTAAAACTTGCCTAAAAGACTAAATATCAAAAAATCTAAATGACCATGAATATTAATTACTTTATTACCCTCCCTTGATGGTCATTCTACTAACTACCCAGACATAAAACTTTCAAATCAAAATGCATAGAAGGTTGATTCCTTCTCCTCGGACTGTTCTGCCAAATGAGCCTGTTGTTGAGACTCTCCTTGCTTGGTCTTCTGATCAGCCAACAGTTGTCTGCAGAACCTCTGGATATGACCAAGCTTCCCACAATAGTGACAGGTGATCTTCTTGGAACCCTCCTTAGATGTGTGTTGTCCTTTTTGCTGAGTGGACACGCCTTTGCCTTTATCTGTGGTAAACAATGTCTACTCCGCACTAACCACATCACTAGGACTACCAAACTATTGCCTCCACCTATCTTGTTGCAATAGCTTATTGCACAACTCATCAAATTTCAAGTCAACATTAGTGGAGGTAATGTTGAGCGTTTCAACAAAGTGTTCGTAGGACCGTGGTGGACTCTTCAACGTAATCATTACCATGTCCTCCTCTTCCATCTTGCGACCAATAGTGTCCAGTTGATCGCGGATATCCTTAATCTTCATAAGATGCTCCTGCAAAGACATCTTCTCATCCATTACAAGAGAAAACAACATATTCTTCAAAAAGAAAGCTCAGCTCTTATCCGATGTTTCATGGAGACTTTTCAAGTGCGCACGAATCTCCGCTGTAGACTTGCCAGATGGCACTTTTGGAAGCATCTCATCGGTGACAGATAACTTCAACAACATAACCGATTCTCAGTTACGTTCATCAAAGTTGAACTGATCTTTACCCACTGTTGTGGGGTGAGTAGAGGGTTGTGTCTATGCAGCCACATATTTGCACCTTAGTAAACAAAATATGTTGTTAACAAAATGTGTTAACAACATGTGTGTTAGTCTATTGTATTAACGTGTGTTAGTAATTTGCAAACAAATACAATAGACTAACACACATGTTGCTAACACATTTTGTTAACAACATATTTTGTTTATAAGGTTCAAATATGTGGCTACATAGACACAGCCCGAGTAGAGTTACCCAAAACAAGCTAGTCCAAGCACCGGTACTCAAAAATTGAAAGCATCCTCTGCTTCCAGGTATTACAATTCCTGCCATTGAACTGTTGATTTCCCTCCAACGTGATGTTGGTCAACGACGACATCCCTCTCGTTTTCCTATGCACAAAAACGAGCAAACTCGAGCTTTACAAAATTCTAATTTTTCTGTCAAAAACTTTCAGCGAAGAGCTGACATAAATCCTAAGACAAATGCGCACCAAGTACAAAACTTAAAAAAAATGGTAAAAACCCTTGTGCAAACCTAAAATAAAGCCCTTGATTTTTATACAAAAATCATCAAAAAAATCTTCAAAACCCTAATTGAAACAGGAACTCGTCTGCACCTTGACACATCTACAAATAAAACTTAATCACAGAAACCCAGACAATAGCAGCATGTGAAAAGCAGTCAACAAATTTTCAGAATGTATTCACAAAAAAAATCTACAAGCCCTAGCCAAGGGTTGCACATACCCACAAAAACAAACTCCAGCTTGAACTACATCCCCAAGCAGCACATTAAATTATGATTTTTCTGGTAAAAATCATTCAAAACCCTTTGAACCAGCACTTTCATTTTTCATAAAAAATCGAAAAAAAAACTTCTAGAAAAATTCCAAGTAGAAAGAGCTTCGAAATTTTATAAAAACTTCAAAGAAAACATCCTGAGCTCTGATACCATGTTACGAAAAATGTATATTCATATTCATGAAAGATAAATTACAATATGGAGACGAAGTCTCCTTATATAGAGAATAACTAAGAATGAAATGAAAACTTTCTAAAAAGCTGACATCAGGAAAGTTTCCATATTATTTAGAAACTAACTAAAAAACTAAAACTTGCCTAAAAGACTTAATATCTAAAAATTTAATATTAATTACTTTATTAATACAAAGTATAAATTTATGCTAATAACCAATTGTTTACTTTTATAAGAAAACATAAAAGTAGTATAGAGGGAAGTAAGCAGTACCACTTCATTCAACTTGAGTTGATAGTAGAAGATCTTTGTACCTGTTCAAACCTTGTTGATATGTTTGAACATCCAGAATTTTCTGAACTTGCCAAGCATGAGAGAGCTAAACCTACTACCTCTTCTCCCTGGAATATTACATTTTTTTGTGAATCTAATTCATGCACGAGAGTAAATATTTGAAATTTATCAAAGAATCTAACATAAATGTTCATATAGAATAAAATATAATGAAGATTGGCTTTCCATAGGCCAGACCTGAGAAGCTCCAATTGCAAGACGTTTAGCATAGTCATTTGCAGTGTGTTGCTTTTCAGTGCCAGTTACTGCATCATGATGTTGTGCAATTGCCAAAGCATCACCTAGAAGGTCTGTATTTGGGCTCCCACTTTTTCTTCCAACTAGGTATTCAAGTTGTCTTGCTGCCTATTCATATATACCATGCCTTGATTATTATAAGTTTAATACTTATCCTGTATCATATAGCATAAATATTCATTCAAATATACAAACAAACAAATAATGCTTTGAAGACACATACTAGATAATAACCGCTCAAGTAGCGAACATATCCCTTAAGAGCTGGCCTGCTTGTGAAAAATCCTGTCCAATAAGCATTTTCACCATCTGCATACCTGCATATTTCAACTAAGTTACAATCACAGAGGTAAATAGAGTTCAGAATTCACTAGCAAATCAATAGCTTTCTTGGACACAAAAGATTCCACTCACGGGTAGTAATCATCGACTTTGAGGGGCCACGCTTCATTTGCAGCATGCTTTGCATCAGTGTAAATTGATGGAGTTGAATAAAATGCATTAACTCGTCCATCCTATGAAGTTTCAAAACAGGAAGTGTCAAATAGACTTTACAAAACTGTGCATGGAATCACATTCATAATATTTTAAATATGATGAGACAAAGGTTTAAAATCTTAAGTTTATTACATGCCAACTTAAAAAAACTACTAATAAGGTTGTGCTAGCTATCATTCTCATATATAGAGTCGTATAAGTGGAAGTTGAGTTTAATAGAATATAAAATCTGTAGATTCAACATTATTCAACAATAATTTGGAATTATATTTAATATTTACATTAGAAATGCAGCTCCGAAAAAATTGCCATAATGTGGAATTCCATTTAATGGTTTAATCAGAAAGGTAGCACCCATTTAATTTAGTTTAAAAGGATGTTTTTATTGGAATGTTAACTTAAAATTCAATGTGAATATATAGTCCTTATGATACATGCAATGATTAAATGAGTTATTTTTTATGGAATTGCGAACAAGTGAATGGGGTTAATGGCCATTGAAATTATTTACTTTTTAAGTTGTATTTGTTTTGTATATTTGATTTGTTGGAAGAAGAATCTTGTGGACTTAATGTGTTGTATGTGCGTTAATAATTTGACTGCAAAAACCTATATTACCAGGTGCATTGAATAATGGATCGCTCTATGTGGTATCATAACAAGATCAATCAGCCTATGTGTGAACTCTTAAGGCGGTATGTGTTAGATCGGTGGTCATGTACCTTTTGAATGCTATAATGTTAGAACTGAGATGGAATAGAACTAGGGATCTATTCATTCACCTCTTTTTTGAATTATTTTTTTGCAGCTATATTTGCTTCTTCATCTCACCTATTGTAGATGTAATTGAATGTGTTGATATGGACTCTTTTAGTCTTGTAGGCATTTTTGAGACATTTGAAAACATGCTAGGTGGATGAAGAAAGCAATTTGTAGTAAGGATTCTAATTTAGGATTATATGAGCAACATTTTAAGCCTATTGTGACGTGGTAGTGAAACACTTGAACACCCCATTCCATATGGAAATATTTGCTCTCAATCCCAAATGGTATGCACCAAAGGCTAGTGAGTTGCCTCCTTGTGAAGATGAAGAGGTGAAAGAAGGGCAAATGAAGGCCCTTCAAAAGAAGTATTCAAGTGAGGAGTTGATAGTACTTTACACAATAATTTGTCTTTACTAATCTTTGTCATCCAACATTTAGCAAGCCAAAGACAAAGATATATAGAGCTACATTAGCTCAAATTGATCCTATTGGATTATTCACATGCATGACAAGGATACACCATAGTTGAGGGTGCTTTCTATTCACCTCCTCTCACAAGTTGCTAATTACTCTATTGCAAAGAGGAATTGGTCCACATATAGCTTCATGCACTTATCAGGAGGAAAAGGTTTACTTATAGACAAGCAAAGAAGTTGATGGTCGTGTGTAGTCCTTTGCAATGTTAGGATCATTAAGCTTCACATTATCAACAGACTTCAACTCTAAGATGGAATGTTGATAAATAAGATGCTACCTAGATTGAAGACAAATATGCACAAGATGGATTGGTTGAAGTTCCATTGGATGGAGCAGCCCCTCTTAGTGGTGGTGGCTTAGAGTTGGACTTCAATTTTGATGCAATGTTGACAAATGTCAATTGGAGGCAGCCTCACTTTTTCAACCACGTTTTTCTGACTTTGACATTTTGTAGTTCAAACTTGCAGCCTTTGGGCATTTTTCTTTATTCTGTAATTTTATATCATATGCACATTGACAATGAATTATGGAAGCAATTAAATTATGAGTTTTGGAACTCACTAATTTGTTTAACTCTCATGTGAACTCTCAAGTAAACTCTAATGTTGTGTAGTAAGAATTCTATAATGTATATGATGAATTCCTTATCAATGTTATCGTAAGAATATTTGCAAATTTCTTATATTTTAATTTTTTTCCTGTTTTTTATAAAGTGGTCCCCTTCGCCATTCATTGTTATTCACAAAAATGGCCTCAAAAAATCCATCCCAAAGACACACATCCCATCCCTTGCCATCCTTGTCTCAAACTTGGTGGAACATAAATTTACATCAATATTTAGTTAATATTGATTTGTTGTTTTGCAAGTGAGCTGCCCAATGCAATATTAGTATCAGTGTTATGTAAGAAGGTTGATTGTTAATATTAGTATTTGCATATTGTTGGTTGGTATTACAATATTGGCTTGGTATTTTTATAGAAAGGAAATACAAAATATTTAAGAAAAGGACTTTATAGACTCTTGTACTTTTCTATTTAAGGACACTTTGTCTCCATTATTTAATATCGAAATATCAGAATATCAAGTTTTATAAGATGATATAAAAGCCAATCAATGGGGTTTTTCAAAATTTGGCAAATTTTCTAAAATAAAATTCGTGGCCTCTTGTTTTTGGCAATTTTTTAAAGAAAATTCGTGGGTTTCAAAATCATTGGTTTTCTCTAATTTTCGAACGTTCTTGTCAACAAATTCATGGGTTTTCAAGTTCATGGTTCTGTAGTCGTTTCTCTATGTTTTTGCCTCCCGCACGCAAGGTTTTGTTCATTGTCTAGCCTTTTTTGCTAAAGATTGCCTCCATTATGGATGGGTTTAAATAAATTTTTTCCCTCAAAAATTTTTGATTGGTTTTCATAATTTTTTCCTTAAACAATTATGGGAGGGTTTTATAATTTTTCTCCTTAAAAAATTTATTGTGGATTTTGTGCTATTTTTTACCTTAAAAATTGTTTTATATAAGGGTTTTACCATTTTTCCTCAAAAATGGAGTTTTATATTATGATTCGTCTCGGATTTTGTGTCGTGGGTTTTGATCGGTTTTCTCCTTCAAAATCGAGTCTGGTTTTTCTGGTTTTATCCTCAAAAATTGTTTTTGGGTTTTGCATAATTTTGTCCTCATAATTTGAAGGGTTTTCTAATTTCTTCCACAAAAAATTATGCTAGCCATTCCTATTTTAGGGTTTTTACCTTTTTCCAAAAAATGATACTTTGTAAACTTCAATCTCAGGGTTTGGCGATTTTTCCCACAAAAATCATGGTTTCTTGCAATCTATTTTGGATCGCACCTAGAGTTGTTGGGGCGAACATCTCCAAACATTTTTTGCGGTTTTTGACAAAATCCTATATGGAGGGTTTGCCGATTTTTCCACAAAATCGTAGTTTCAAGTGTCAATAGCGAATCTCAGAGAGATGGCTTTGTTACCCAACATCAAGCTAGACAGATTCCGATACTCTTGGCCATTTCTAGAAGTTCTACAGACTCAAGGAGGGTCTCAACAGCAAGCTCATGTTGCAGAGTCTTTTGAAGAGAAGGGGACAGCCTTCTATGCTTTTTTGTAGTTAGTACAAAGACCATTAAGGGAGGGTATTAGAATAATAATGTAATGTTTCTAATGGTCATCTTTAGTAGGTTTAGTTTTATTAGTTAGTTTCCTTTTTTGTATACGATTAACAATTGTTTCGTTTAAAAACATTGTCTTGTACTTTTCTATTTAAGGAGACTTTGTCTCCATTGTTTAATATTGAAATATCAGACTATCAAGTTTTAAAACATAGACTTCTATGTCATACAGAGTGGTTTATAATTGTTTTCATGTGGATAGGTAGGAAGTGGTATATATAAGTGACACAAACACAAGTTTTGGGTTAGAATGAGACCAAGTGCAAGTGTGGGTGACTATCATGTGACTTGTCCTTCCCATCTACCTCTATCCAAGTACCACCACTTTGATTTTGATCTCCATATGTTATCGAATTTCCATGAAACTATGTATAGATTATTGTACAAATATGTATATTATGCAATGAAAATTTGGTGAGTAGGTGGGGCTCAAGATCAAAGTGGTGGTAATTGGATAAAGGTAGATGGGAAGGACCCACTCACTTGATAGTCACACATGCTCGAATTTGATGTTAGTCTAAGCCAATTTTGAATGCCTCCTTGCTCATCTTCTTACCTCCCCAACTAGAGAGGCAATGTCAGCTATTTGAATAAGTGGGCTTGATTTTTATTGATGGGTTTGAGAAAATGATCTTTTAGTTGCTATGTGGCCCTTATCATCTACTTTTTTACCAACAAACACTTAAATGTGCTTATTATCATTTATGCAATGGAAAGTTGGTGAGTAGGTGGAGATCAAGATAAAAGTGGTGGTAATTAGATAAAGGTAGATGGAAAGGACCCAATCAATTGGTAGTCGCACATACTAGAAATTAATTTGAATCTTAAACTAATTCTTGGTGCCTCCTTGTTCATGAGCTAACTTACCTAACCAAAGTGTCAATTTTAGTTGTTTGAATTAGTGGGCTTGATTTTTGTCAATAGCTTGACCAAATTATTATTTAGTTCTCATGTGACCCTTCTCATTTACTTTTTTTCTAGAAAACATCATTTTATAAGCATTTAAGTCTATATTCACAACCATGGGCCACAAAAATGCATATATATAGTGCATATGCACACAATTATACAAACTGGTCCTTGTCTAACTCATATGTGTGACTGCCTACCTACCCACATGAAAATAACTTTAAACTTCTATGCAAAAAATATAATAGTGAAACACCTAAATTATAGCTATAAAAATCTACTCTCTTCTCAATTTCATCAAGTATCCATTTCAATAGATTTATTGCATATGTTATTTTATTTTCTTTCCCTCTGCAAACATGGAGGCACTTGCAGGCTGTTGGCTAGTACTCATAGTGGTCTTCATCAAAATGGGATATAGTTGATAAAACTTGATGTGCATGCAGTTTTATGGATCATCTACAAAATATTGTTCAGATAATATCCTTATTTTTCTCAGCCTGGTAGTTTAGTGGAAGTAGACCTAAGTATCCTGGATTTGGCACTGCATCTAGTCCATATGCATATTGACATGGAACATTAGCCTCCAATGTCAGGCCTTTCCCTGCAATGTATGGTTCAACTCCCCCAGCTTTGTCATTTGTGCTTCCCAATATGAGTTCTGTCATATGCCACTTTTGCATCTTTTTAATCAATGTATGCAAGTGTCCCCACTAGTGGTGGCTTGATGAGGATATTATCCTTCATTGGTTATATTAATGTTGTAACAAATAAATTTCAAGGTTTGAACATGTAATAAGCCTAATATTTTTCAAATAAGTGGAAAATTATCAATACAAGAGAATGTTGCATGCAAAAAAAGAATAAGTTGAGTTTACAAAAAAAAGGATTAGCATAAAGCAAGTCTCTTTTGGGAACATAGGATGAGAATAAATTCATGCAAGGGCTAAAAATTGCTCTAGGAAGAAAAATGATTGGGTTAATTTGAGAAGTTTGCATATGAGTATATAAATAGAGAAGAGTGAATTTTATATGGACAATCAATTTAAACGTTGAAGTTCATTTGTTTTCACAATTAGGATCCCCTCATCAAATAGATTTGGCTCTTCTATATTCGAATGATACTACATTTTTATTTGTGTTTAATAGTGGGAAGTTAATTTAAGATTTTATCAATTAGGACTGTTCTCAGAAACTTGTATTTCAGACTTTCCTAACAATTTTTTGTTTCCAAACCTTTTAGATTTCAACTTGGTTCATTGCAGTGATACCGTAACTCATTATCAGATTTTTATTTGGAAAATAGAATATCTCTGTCTAGAAGTTGGGATTTCTGAAGACAATTTATATTTTCGAAAGTTTCAGATTTCAATTTGGTTCATTTCATTCCCAAGATTCCATGTTTATTTTTTGAGTTCTTTGATGCCCATATAACTTGAGACAATGTTGTTGAATCTTGATGGTGCTTTTTACAAAAAACAGATGGGAAAGAGCCCTTGACTTGAGGCTATAATTATGTGTTGTTAGTTTGTACATTCTTGAGTAGCTATTGCTTATAAATATGAACCTCTAGTTATAGTGATAAATTGTCACTTGATATTTGTGGCTTATGAGCTTCTCCACAATCTTAATATTGTTATTGATAAGTATGATGGTAAATTAGGAAGAAAAAATCCCATGCATAGTGTTAATCTGCTAAGAATAAATCACACCTCAAGAAGTCAATGTTAAATATCGATATTCCATATTGAATGGCAAATATATTAGGAAATTACTCACAATAACATGAAAATAGCCCAAAGAAAGTAATACCTTATTTACATAATGAATAAACTTGTCCATTTGCTTGAACCAAGAATCTGCATATTCGTAATTAAAGTCATCTCCCATTGTCCACATAATGTGGTTTGTACGAGTAATGTTGGCCTATTCAAATGAAGGAATGTTACTATGTGCAACTTAAGTGTTTGTACTTTAAAAAAGGAACAATCATATGTAATTTTAAAAACAACAGAAATTTTTTGTATTTTAGTTATATATTGCCTTTAAAAAAGCCAAGTAATTAAACTACGATCATACAGGTAATATATGCTTCACCAGGCATTTAATTTGATTTCTATGAAATCAATCATGTATTACCTGGGCAATTGCTGCATTGACAAAATCATTTACACGTTGATCAACATTGTAATCAAAAAGAAGAACATCATCCTGTAATATATAATTTGATCAACATTGTAATATAAAACATCATCCTGAAATGATTTAGTGTGTTTTTCTCATAGTGAATTCAATAACACAAGATGTACCTGAATTGGAAAACTGTCATCATTAAGTTCATATTGAAAACTAGGTGGAGCACTATAGTGAACAGGAAATGCACCAGCAAATATCTGGAGTAAAATGAATAATTAGAACTTAAAAGAATGATATAATAAGATCGGAGACTGTATTCTTGACAGTTGTGATAAGTATTCACAATAGTGGAAATCCTCTTGACCTGAGAAGATGAACCAAATGACTTGGATCCCCGCCACACAACCTCTAAGGACTTCTGATCTTTTCGCTTTTCTCTGTCCTGATAATCTATACGTGCAAAAAACACAGAGTCGAACCCAAGCTACAAACAACAGAAAAGCATGAATCACATTCAAAGTAATGAGAAGATGTAAAATGGAAGTATAATATTGAAGTTATTTTGAGCCAAATTGCTTCCAAATGTAAATAGTTTTTTTTATATCTCGGAAAATATTTTATACTCTCATTAGTCATAAGTCATTTCTTAGGCTGTTAGCATTTGCTTTATGCTAGGAAAGTTAAACTAACCCATTGAATTATGCAATGACTTATTGGGATTCAACTCCATAGTTTTGAGTTAATTGTCATTGATCCATATTTCATGACTATTGTTTCACAAGAAGCCGTTGCTCATAGGGTTGAAGCACCGGAACTTTACAGCTGGTCATCCATCACAGTACTATTTTGGCTCAAGTACATATCATCATGAAGTTGCCCCACAACCAATCCCATTTACCTTGCTAACCCATTGAACTTAGATCCCCATGTTATTGTTGGAAGGAAATGGCATTAAGACTAGGACATATCCCTTATTGGTACAGCAGATATAGATTTTTATATCTTTTCTCCCACTCATGTGTGGATGGGTGAATTCGTGTCACAAGAAAAATTTCACTTAACCCTCTTGCCATGTACAAATAAGTAAACAATTGACCATTCACCCCATATGTATAGGGGAAAAGATGTATTACATAGAGACGACGGGTAACAAAAATACAACAAAACCATCAGTAAGGAAAGCATATCATACAATAGATCTGTTTCCTAAATTCATTCTAAGCTACTATGGAAAAAAAGGGTCAATACTTTGCAATTTACTGAAGCAAAAAAAAACTGAGCAATTAATTATCTGCCACCATAGGTAACCGAAGGTAAGATGGCAAAACAAAACAGGGCAATTAATTCTCTGCCGCCAACGGTAAGCGAAGGTCAGTGTAATATGAGAAATCCACTAAGAAGATACATGGAATTGATCCAAACAGGAAGAGATAGATAAGTTCTGCAATTTACTATGTTTTTGTAGAAACCTGGACAAACGTGTCAAGCTTGTAATCTCTTGTTACATTCTCAAAAGTATTTGTTAACCCTACCATAAGTAACACATTTTCGAGGCATTCTCACATGTAAAGAATGTCAAAAAGAAAACAGAAGTAACATAAGACTGTATAGTCACCTCACTGGTACACAACCATTTCTGTTTTTGGATATCTAAAGGAAATAGATCATTAAATCAAGATTCTTACCTCTGCGCCCAGCAAATATGCTTGGACTGCAGAATGTCCAAAGGTATCAATCTGCCATCCAATTCGTGGAGTTATGTTAAATTGTTGCTTGATAAAACGGTGTCCAAGGGTTGTCTGATCGATCATGTCAATATAATGTGCTGTTGCTTCATCATGCATACACCAACCACCATTTCTGTAAGCACAAATGCTAGACTATGTCAGTATATAACCACTGATACAAATAAAGTCATTTACTCCAGTACAAAACTGTGGTAGTTTATGGAGAGAAGAGTATTACATGAATTCAAGCTGCCCTGCATCAAGTAGCTTCTTCACTTGTGCCTGTTTTTCCTCACTTTGCTCCCTCCACCATCTCTGAAAAAATGCCTATCACCACTAAACTAAAAAGCTTAGCAACTATAGGAGGGTACAAAATATGGTAGAAGCAGTATCATGAATCATCTAACAGATAGTGGGCAGCATTTATCATCTAACAGCATTGAATTGACTCACAGAAAATAAGCTACACAAATCTGAAGGCTAGTTATTTAGGATGGCTCATTTGTTTATCAAGTTTTCCAAATGTCAAGATTGCATCTACTATTGCCTTAAAAAATGAACCAGAACGTGGACACTGCTGAGAGACAAGATATCCCTTCGTAATAACCTTCATGAAGATAACTGAAACTTAATTACAGTGTGATTTTTCTTGGTCAGTGCCTTCAATCCATTAAAAATGAAAAGAACCTTGGCCCACTGGGCACCATTTTAGCATCATCAGTTGAGTTTCAGGATTCTACCTACTTGGCTCATCACAGAACAAAGGTTTCCAAAGAAAATATTACGGGACATCGTTTTGCCCATTAATGAACTAAAATAGACTCAGGATTTCATCTATTGGTAAATATCCTCAAAATAACAGTACTTTATATGTGTGTGTAGAGTAACATATGAGAATTATTTGGAAACATTGACCAACTGTTCTATATCTATTAATTCAAATCTGAACTCCTAGTGAAAGTTACAATTGTCTCCTAGTTTATTCTTGCACGAGCAAGGTGCTCAAGAAACAATTAAATTATTAATCTATTTTGACTCAGAAAGTATTCTAATGGGTGTTGAAAAAAGCTGAGGGATGTGTGCCTAATTTTTTTTCAAACATCATCCAAATTATTTTAAAAATCTTCTGGGACATGAATCTAATAGTGTTTTTAGATATTCTGATAACAAGAATGTATCCATGTGGCAAAAGAAATTCTGACAATGTTCGTTCAATTATATCTAAATGAATTCAATACAGCTGTAGGAAACCCATAGCCGTTTATAATGCAATGCATTTTAAAGAGCATCAGTACAGTTTATGTGGAGCCTTCATATATCAACAAGACGGACTCCACTCTTGTGCTAACTATAAAATAAGTCATAAATCATGTTAGAATGCAAAAGAGAGACCAACTGTAGAATTCCAGTCCAACTTGCCTGTTCAACATAAATAAATTTTCTGTTGGGATCCTCTTGCAATGCCAAAACCAGGCTATCTAGCACATTCTTCACACATCCTCTCTGCACAACACCAGACCAGAGACATACATGATAATTGACATAAACAGAGCGTTGTTAAGTAAAATGAAATAAGTTCAAATCATCATTGGCAGCCTCAACATAACTACATCTTGTTATTATGGATACCACTTTACATTGTCTGCCACTGCTTTTTTATTGATACACCACTGTAAAAATTGTGAATAAAATATTTACTCCGACCATTGCTATCGCTTTTGAACTTTTTAGTATGAATTTTTCAGTATTTTTTTAATTTCCTGATTTTTTCTAAATTTAATCGCTGATTATTGAAAACAATTCTTTATCTTTTAGTTTGCTTAGTCAATTCTGCGAAAGATTTTTGCTACAATTTTACCACCCACCATTAAATTCATTTCAAGATACAGAATTTTACCATCGGCCACTAGTAAATTCCTTTCAAGATACACAGTTTCACCGTCTTTTAAACTAAAAATGGTATGCAGTACATATGAAAATCCATTTACTTGGGGATTTCTATTTTTTATATAAGTTCCCCAATATCTTATTTCAGCATGAACTCTTCAATAATATCTTAGTTTAAGAATTCATGTAGAAAATTCCCCTAATTTGAGATTCCACGGACATGACTGTCCAAATTGAATTTGATTGAATTAGGGTATGCATGTTCTAAATAATCACTACAATTAAATTGAATTGGATTAAATTGGAGACCGTAACGCTGTTATTGGATCCAGTGTAGTACTGATCAATAGTTTTGAGCCATCCCAGATCGTCATGAGTATGAGGGACCAAATGCACATTGATTTTGCCTTCCACTGCCTCTGCTGTCGTATTGTATTGAATGTAGACGCCATTGCTTCCATAGTTTGCAGTAGCAGCCAATGCCATGAATAACAAAACGGAAACAGAGGCCATTTTTTCAGTTCCATGAACAAAGACAACACCAACATATATATAATATCAAGTCAGACAAACAAGCCCTAGGTACCATCTCTCTTTGCGTCGGGTTTTGCATGGCATAACAAAGAAGCTGGCAACTTAGACAAAACAAAGCCCATGCAACCAGGGTCGCAATCATACTCATAGTAATCATGTGAACTTTTGACTGTAATTCCAGGGAGAATTCTTGTAATTTAGTCATACGCCTTATCCTCATAAGATCGGCACAACCCAGGGCTCGTGGAATCTTAGAAGAAAATAATTGGAACTTTAATTTAACAAGGACGCATAGTGTCTAGTACCTGCCTTAAAGATTAAGCCTTAAGATATTTGACATAGAGTTAAAATAATATAAATAAATTTTAATAGCCTATATAATTACCACTATATAGAATTTTCTTTGAAACTAAATGTAATATAAGTCATTAAAGTAAATATAATCATTAATATGT
>MU218082.1:179583-192642 GCA_018584345.1 Thuja plicata | reverse complement strand
ACTTACTTTAACTAATATACATATTTATGAAATATAGGAAAATATCTTGTATCTGATTTGTTAAAAAGTTAATTATTAATAACTAGTTAGATACTAACTGTTGCCTATAGTTCTACTGCCTAGGCAGCCTAGGCAGGAACTAACAAGGACGCATAGCGTCTAGTTCCTGTCTAAGTCGATGAAATTTGGCAAGTATAAAAAAATTTGAAAATAAATTGTACATTAAATGCACCTTATATAATTTTTTTAATTTTAAATATAAATAATATATACACACAAAAAAAAAAGATTTTATTGAAGACTTAAAGAATTCAATTCTGCATTAAATGAATGTTATATAATATTTTTAATTTTAAAAATAAATAATATATAAAAATGCGGAAAATAGAACATAGTTAAAAATTAAAAAAAATACATATTGAATTAAAGACTTAAAATTTTGGTTTTAACATTAAAACATTATTTAGAAAAGTAAAATAAAAATATTAAACTAAAGTTCATTTGAAAAAATGATTCTTTCATATTCAACTTTAATAGTCTGAAAAAGCATGTCTACGGATGTCTTTTCACAAGTACTGTGCACAATGACAAGCAAAAATCAAAGGACCAAAATAATTTTTCAATCTTTCATAATTTTTAACTTTTTGCATAAATTCTCAAACATGATTAACTAAGAAAAAGTGAAGATAAACTTGTTAGAAAAAAACAAAAGTGGCACACTGACTGTTCATGCCAACAACCAATCAGAGTACATATAAGTATTTTATGAACAAATTATATAAATAGATATATATATCAAAACTATAGGAAAAAAATCAAACTAAAAAATAAACTCATGTGATTGGCCAATGTAAAGCAAATAGTGAAATTTGCACGAATGCATTAGTTTACCTGCCTACGGCAAGAACTAATAATGTTCAAATATAATTTTTTTATTATATTTTATATAACTATTTAGGATTTAATTAATTATAATAAGAAAATAAATAAATGCAATTTAGACATTATAGTTGAGATTAAATATGTTATATGAATAGTTTTATAAATGATTATGAAAATTTATAAAACAAAATAAGGTATCTAATATTAGATTTGTATTTGATTGATATGTGTTATCATTTGATTAGCCATTACATTAGGACCTTAGATTTTGTTAGATTGGTATCAAACTACTTAAGTTTTCATGCTTCAATTTGATTCATTTTTCACCCACACACTAACCTATATTCAAGGATTCAAGCTATAATGTCCAAGTTTGATTTGCAAGATTGTGCACTTTAGATTCGTGTTCGCCTTGATGCCTTTGTGATACATGATTTATGGTAACAATTCGATATCATGCTTCTCTCTTTTCTAGACAATTCTATAATAACTACATATGGTTACTACTCCCAAAATGTCTAAGTAATCCTCCAAGTTGCAAATATGGAAAAAAAAATGAATAAAATATACCTAGACTAAATATGGAAAAAGTGCATTGATGGTTGGATAGAGCTCCTCAACACCTTTCCAATCTGTCAAGAATCTTGTAAATTAGAGATTGTGACAAAATGTTGTGAGCTTAGGAGCCAACAAGTAAGATTTGACTTCAACAATAATCAAACATCAAAATTGTAAAAGACAACTTAAACCATTGAAGAGTAGTCCAAACAATATTTTGACAATATAGCATTTTTAAAAAATCAATATTTTTTTCCTAAGTTATCCCAAAAAGGGGGAAAAGACCCCTTTTATGCACTAGGGGGTTTAATCTTAGCTCCTAGGGATAGTGATTGATTACCCATATGGCTATTCTATATAGGGTTGCAAAATGAAAATCATCGTTGGGGACACTAACACCACCTAAGTGGAAAAGTGAAGATGAGTGACATGCAAGGGTCTTTCTGACAGAGCATTTTGATCCATCTCTACTGAAGTGAATGATTACAATATGTCAAAGGGGTGGGAGATTTGATGCTTCACTGCATGATTAACCAAACCACGTGGTCAAACCAAAATGAAAAAGATTTTTTATATTTAAAAAATCACCAAAAAGTGCTTTTGTATTGTTCAACCACTATATGATACAGGCAAAGGTACCATATGTTAGAGTAAAAAAGTATTTTCACTTATCAATTAAATCATTATTGATTTAATTATTAAGTCACCTTTTTGTCTCTATTTCACTTAAGCTAAACTTTAGGCATGCAATAATTAATTATTCATGCAACCTAGGTTTCTCCACCCTTCTTAGGGTTTTTATCTCCTTTATTAGGATTGATCACTTTGTAATTATTAATTCTTTTAGAATTCTCATTCTATTATTATTGAATCAATTGAGGATCTTTCCTCTTCCACAGATCTGTTGTTTCTGGCCTCCATAGCTTTTGCTTCTCTCTTTTTGTGACAGGTGTTTGCATGCATGTGATTCTTGGGAGCTGTGGGTTGATAGTTTTCATCAACTCCAATACCATCTGCTTTAGGAAAATGTAGAGATATGTATGAATGTGATGTACATATTGTTAGAGTGTACATCAGATAATATACCATCAAATATTTGTTAATGGTTGAATTCTTTTATTGTCGACAATGCTTGTCTATATGGTACAACCAAGTGCAGATCTATACAAATGACAAACATGTGATAAAACCTTTGATTCCTTAGGTCACAACCACCGATTTTGAATGATTAGACAATCGACTCTTATGTCTTTAGGCCTTATGAATATCAATGAAGGGTTAGATTTGGCCCAAATTGCTTGAAAATTTTAGCTACCTCTTAGATTTAGCAACTTTAACACTATTTGAACTCCTTGCAAATCTGCAAAAACATAACAAATTGTGAGGAAATGAAAGGCAAATCTAACATTATTTGACACTCTTGGTTCAATAATGAAGTCCATAAACCCCAATGTGCACCTCACAATTTCTTCAAGCTTGATGGCATCCCTCACATCTATAAACAAATTTGTAGCATTGAATCTTTAATACCATATAGGAGTTAATGGTGACTTCTCAACACTACCAAGATCAATTGCTAGACAAAAATAGCATCCATAAGAGAGAAAATGGAAAGAATAGCTTGCTTAAACAATGTAAGATTGATTAATTGAAGAGGTATTTCTTATAAAATAAGATTGAGACATAGGACTAGACAAGATTGTGGCATCTTTCTTAATCCTATGTTATGGGAAAACTGCCTTAATGAAATATTAATTGATCTAGGTAGCTAGAATTAAATAAAATTCATAAAGATAAGATATTATATGTCTTATCTAGACAACTAAGACTTTAGATTTATATCTATAGGATCTAAGTAAATTTAAGTCCTATGAATAAGTCCCCTATTAGGAACTAGCTAGGTACAAGACCTTATTCACACCAACAATATGTATATAATCCCACTATAATTAGCTTAACTAACTAATTTTACTAATGAATCCAATATTTATCTATTATCCAGTACTATTGAAAGTAAATCTAACCTACATACTTGAACAAGATCATGTTTGGAGGTGTGACGTTCTCCTCGTAGATATGTTCTTGATTATTTTAATTAGAAAATAATCATCAAATATTTAGCTAATTGTCTCCATGTTCACCTTTGGTTCTATGCTAGCTATGGACAAATATTCATAATTTGGTGTTATATTCATCCACAATTTTCACCAACTTTTTCTCATTAATACACACAATTTTCACATCTTTTAACTTATTTTTTGTAATGTTGACATATAAAACCTAATTCGCTAAAATTGTTAATCTATGTATTTGAATCACTAGAAACAACTACAACTAGGGAAATATGTCATGCATGTTGCTAACCACAAATTCTCCAATTCTCTTCTCAACAACCTACGCATTCGTCTTCAAGATTTTTTACAAGAAAAAAAAAATTAGAGACAGTTAATATGGCCACTTGAAACTTCAATTACATTGAAGAAGATTTCCTTCTCAGTACTTCAATTTTATTTTTCAATATTTGTATCTTAAAAGCACAAATATATAACATTCTTCACCATTATGAGTTAATGCATGACAACATTATATCTTTGGAAAGTATTTATATTTTTCATGATTAAACATTACAATGTCTTTTATCAAATTCATTCATGCTTACCAAACTCCTTAAAATATAGACACAGGAAATTATACATTACAAGTACTAACCACTTCTTTAAGACTTATTTTGAATAGAATGATAAGAATTTAGTAATATTCTCCCCTAGAAATTATAAATCAAAATTCTACTTGTTAGAGTAGGGTCCTCATGGTTCTTTTACCAATGACATCAGAAATACAAAGACAAGGTCATACTAGTAACTTCCTTCTCTACTTAAAATAATATGTTAGAATTTCATGTGGTAGAAAATATTTGTAAACTTATGTCGATTTCCTTTTGTTGGGATTAAGGTGTCTCAACCCTATAGTCAAAAAATGTATGCTTTATTATTTATTTATGTTATTGCATCCACTTTGGAAGTCTTAAAATCAGAGAGCTAGTGCCATAATTTTTTATGTTGGAACTATGAAAAATTCCTATTATGATTATGACAATTACTAGTTTGGTGGAAGAGTCATGGAGAGTTATTATTTGGCAATTGGTATCTGTAGTGGAGTTCACTTTTGACAAGTGTGAAGTAGGTGTTGCATATGGAAAGGTGGCCATTATGGATGGGTCATGCATTGTTGTTTTTGAAGTTGCTATTTACAATGTGTCATAGGATTAGCAAGTTTTTATTTACGATACCACATACCTCTTTGGTATTAGAGTTGGTTTTGGAAACCATGTGCACTTTTCGCTTTCCCTTAGCTCTATAAATATGTGGCTTCTTCTTGTTATTTATTTGATAGGTTTGATATCTTCTTAGAAGCTTTTATGTGTTAGATTTTCTTTAGAATTCTTTGTTGTTGTATTTACTCCTGAAGATCATGGTCTTGTAACTTTTGGTTGTTGATGATAATACAATTTAGTCTGGATTTTGAAGTGTGAGATTTTTATCGAAAGGGTTTTCCCACATATATCTTGTGTTATGATTTTATTTGTTTAAATGTGATTTTTTATGTGTTTATCTAATTTGTAGCAGTTTAGGGTTTGTAAGAAATTTTTTCCTCATCTCTCTTATCAAATTTAGCATTTGAAAGTATTTATTTCACACTTGTATTCCTTTCAATTGGTATCAAATCATAGCCAACTATGTTATTGTTTCTAGTATAAGGGTTTCTTGTATTTATCTAATTTAAATGGGAGTTTTGTAGAGGAAGATTGCATAACCTTATTATAGGTTTGATATGGAAAGAACATCCTATATAATAAAGATGGAGAAGTTTAATGGCGTCAATTTTGAGTTATAGAAACTCAAAATGGAGGACATACTCATTAATAGAGATCTATGGGTTTCGATTTCTTTCATAAAACCACAAACTATAATGCAATATGTATGAGATATAATGGATTAAAAATCCAAGGGTTTGATAAGACACTATTTAAGTGATTTTACGCTCTTAAATGTCTATGAACAAAAGACTTTATCTAAGCTTCGGAAGAAACTTGGTGATATTTGTCAAGGGAAATCCCGTGTAAATATATTATTCCTAAGAAAGTAGTTATCTCTTTGAGGATGGAGGAAGGATGATCTATTATTGACCAAATGAATGTGATTAATATGGTGATTGCTTAGTGGGATTGTGTTGGTGCTAAGATTGATGATGAAAAAAAATGTATGCTTATATTATGTTCTTAGCTAGACTTGTGGGATCACTTTGTGATGGCCATTGTAAGCATAATAACCACTTTCAAATTAGAGGATGTGGTTGCCTCATTGTTATCTGAAGAGATCTAAAGGAAATGTTCTGAGATCATTAATGAGGTCCTAGTTGCTCATGGTAGAATGAACAAGAATAGAAAGAAGAAGGAATTAAGGGTAAATCCAAATATCCAAGGATATCTAAGTCTCATGTTAAAATATTGGGAGATTGTTTGTATAGCATGCATATATGTGTTGACATTGATGTTTTGTCATTTATTTCAACATATTTCTTTATTTCTGTGAATGTTCTTTGTATGTTCAGTGAGAGGATTCATTCGGTATGGTTACTGTATTGAATATCAGATGTTGCAAATGTACAGATTGTTTCAAGGATGTTTATAGTTAAATTATGTCAATTTACAGAGGTTAGCATGGTGATTTGAGTGAATTATGGATGATTGATTAGAGACTGGTATTTTGAATGTTAAAGAAGAGATAATGTTTCATTTTTTGGATCAGTGTGGTCCAGTTATGCAATATATTTCTGGTTGCTAACCTGGTGGTGAGTTTAGGACATGGATGTGTCCTCAACTCAAGTGGTTAGTGATTTTGATGCTAACAAGCTATTTTTCTTAAGTGATAGAGGTTACAGATTGGTTTTCTTATTTAATAGTGCAAAGATAATGGTGAGTTTTGAGACAAAGTTGTTTTGGTTGTTGCTATGGCATTGCATGTTGCTTGTTGATTTTTCTAGATCATGTCATATTTTTTTTTTGGATCACATTGAGTTACGCGGTCAGATATATAGTGATTTGTTTGTTGCTTATCGGTATTCTTATTGTTCTTGGCCAACATGATGGTGTAGCATGTTGTGATAGATTGAGGCATGATTTATGGAGTTGGAGCATTTTAGAGGAAGAAGATTTGGATCCTTACTATGTCCTTGCCGATATATTTTGGATCACAATGATGATTATATACTATTTTATTAATATTTATAATTTAGGTCCTTGGTCAACCTTGATGAAATAGGTTGATGAAATTGTATAAATGTAATATCCCTTTGTGGATGAGGATTGTGAGAGTGTGTATGTATGGAGATTATGCGAAGAGGTATGAGTGGAATCTATAATTGAGGAAGAGATATGATGTATTATGTACTTCATTGGAACTGTATTGGCATAATAGAGATGCTATCAGTCAGTTCATGATCAGTGGATTGTAGTCCACAATGGATTGTTGTCCATCTAGTTGTTGTAAGGCAGTGAACCTTCCTTTGGGTTGTAGCCCTTGTTGTATTTGAGTAGTGAGCTCTAGGAAGTGTGCCTGAATGTATATGCATTCCACTTATAATACTCCTAACAGGGTATAGTACTTTTAATAGAGTACATCATCTTGTGGGTTAGATCCCCACCGTGGTTTTTCCCTTAACTAGGTTTCCACATCAAAAATATTGGTGTTATGTGTGATTAATGTGTTGTGATCTTGCTTTAATGTTCATCATTTAGATATGAGATTTTAAGTTTAAAGGTTGATTGAGGTTTTAAGTTTTGGGACAAATGATTCACACCCCCCTCTCAATTGTGTGTTGCCTTTTTCTAACAATTAGTATCAGAGCTAAGTCCTCTTTTGAAACCTTGATCGCTTGAGGAGATCTGGGATGAAATATTTTAAGAAGGATATTATGAGATTTGAAGACACTAACTATTCCATATAGAAGGGTCAGATGATTACACACCTAAGATGCATCGAAGAAGATTATTAGGAGATCACTAAGAAATCTTATAATCCTCCTATGAATCTTTCTACTACTACTACACATGAGATGAAGAAATTTGAGTACAATATCAAAGCAAAACAAGCATTGTTGAGCACCTTGTCAGATACATAATATATAAATTTCATCGAATTAGAGACTACACATCATATATGGAAAAAATAGAAATTTTGCATGAAGGAGATGCATGTGTGAAACAAGCCAAGCTATAGAGTTTGAAAGGGAAGTATGAAGCATTGAAGATGAGCGAGGATGAAAACATCAATTCTTACATATAAAAGGTGAATGAACTTGTTTGTGGAATCAAATGTGTTGGTGGAATATTGGAGGAGAATGAGATTATTTCTAAGGTACTTATATCCTTGCCTCCTACTTAAAATCACAAAGTTTTTTCTATTGAAGAGATCAGGAACATGGCGCTAGTAACAAGAGACACATTGGTTGGTAATTTATTTTGAGTGTTGGACAACTATTTGACAAAGGTTGTAATCTACAATTCAATGATTGAAAGTGAAAAATCATTGGAATTTTTGGAGTTCATATTTCATTAGGAACAACGACCAAAGGTAATTTATTTTATTTGAATAGTGTAGAGAATAGATGTCGGATTGCTCAAGTTGATGACAGTTGGTTATGGCACAAAATATTTTGTCATGTGAATTTTGATAACATTGTGAAGATAAGCATCACTAAAGTAGTGAGAGATTTACCTAAATTGTTGAAGCTTGCTAATGTGATGTGTAAGGAATGTTAGTTGGGTAAGTTGACTAAATCTACTTTCAAAAGAAAGACTTATTCTTCAAGTGGATTGTTAGATCTGGTACATACTGATTTTTTTGGACCTACTAGAACAAGAAGTTATTATAGAGATATGTATTTCATATTATTCATTGATGACTATTCAAGGATGATGTGTGTTACATTCATAAAGGATAAATTTGAAGCTTTTGACAAATTCAAGGTTTTTAAGGGTATGGTTGAGACTGAGACAAGTATGGAGATGAAATGCATGAGATGTGACCGAGGTGCAGAATTTACATCTGGTGAATTTAATACATTTTTTGAGGAGCACGGGATAAAGAGGAAAATATATGCACCATGGACCCCACAAAATAATGGTACTACAAAGGGAATAAATAGAACCATCCTAGACACTACAAGGACAATGATGATTGAGGGAAATATTCAAGTCTATTGGAGGGAAGTAGTTAGCACTGATGTCTACACATTTAACTGAGTTCAAATCAAGTAAGGCACTGATAAGAACCTGTATGAGTTATGGTATGGTCATGTCCCTACAGTGAAATATTTTAGAATAATTGGAAGCAAATGTTACATCAAAATAGATGAAGATTTAGGGAAATTTGATCCTAGATGTGATGAAGGTATATTTTTTGGTTATTTTACAAAGAGAAAAGCATACAAGTGTTACAATAATAGTTGAGAAAGATAATTGAAAGTGTTAATAATAAAGTGGATAAAAGCTATCATAAACAATCTATATCTTTCAGATATGAATCAGATGGTGAGGAATACAATCAAGAAATGCAAGCACGTAATCAATATCAAAATTATAATGGTTCAGTATATCGAGATGAACAAGTTACAAATGAGGAAGAAGTTGAGATACAAGAGTCAACTACAAATATAAATCCAAAGACTCCAAGGTATGTAAGGTTAAATCATTTTTATAATTAGATTATTGGTGATAGGAAACAAGGTGTTTAGACTAGATGAAGACTTGATATAAATAGAGATGAAATTTGTCTGATTTGTAAGATTGAACCTAAGTTTCCTGATGAAGCATGTAAAGATGAAAGTTGGGTTAAAGCAATGGAAGAAGAATTGGAATAGATTGAAAAGAATAAAACATTGATTCGAGTTCCTAGACCTAACGATAAAAATGTGATCAGAACTAAATGGGTAATAAAAAACAAATTGAATGAAGATGGTGAAGTGGTTCAAAATTCAGAATAAAGCTAGACTTGTTTGTAAGGGATACTCATAGATGGAAGATATTGACTTTAAGGAGACATTTTCTCCTATTTCTAGAATTGAGGTTGTTAGATTATTTCTTTTATATGTTACTGCATCATCTTAAATTGTAAGCACCTAATGTGCTCTACAATCTAATGATTGTTCAGAACCTACTTTACTAAGTTTTCATTATAGATTACATTACAGGTTCATAATCACACTTGGTGGTCCCTAATTCAAATATGGGTCCCCTAAAATTCCCTAAATATCCCTAAATCTTCCCTAATTCTCCCTAATGTGTACAAAGTTGAGGTAGGATCTTATTCCTAAGAATCCTCCCCTATTTTCCTCCAATTACAAAATTAATTTTGTTACTAGATCACACCTTTCATCAGAATCAGGTGATGCCCGAAATCCCACACTCTCTCCCCAACATTTCCCACCAATCAAAATATTAACATTTTGAGGGGGGTGCAGTTAAAGTTTGCATTTGGGGTATTATCTTGATTCTATTCCTAATGTATAGAGGAAACCCATGGTGAATGATCTACACATTTACATTATTCACCATATTTTCCATCACACATTTTGGTGAACCCGATGTGAACACTTTCTTTTGATTTGGTTTGATCTTCTTTGCATATCTCTTTCATGCATATCCTTTTGATGTGGATAGTTAGAATACTTTACTGCTCGTGCACATAGTTAGCTTTACTTTTGAGCATTTCATTAATAATTGTCTCTTTTTAGTTATATTGCATTTACACTTTTGCATGAAACAAAAAATCAAAAAGAAATATTTTTTTTTTTGCATAAGTACTTGATTTAAATATGTCAAATTTCTTTGTTCAAGAGTTTAGTGATTTTGATTCTGGATTGCTTGTTAAAATGTTAATACCCTCAATGAGGTTTTTATTAGTGAATATTTTGATATGTTAGATGAAGTCCTTGATGATTTCATCTCTCATAAGTCTTCCTCTACATCTCCCAAGAAGACCTTTCACCAAAATTTTCTTAGTGTACTACCTTTGAGTAGCTTAATTTTCCATATTGATGATGTTAATCAACCCAAGATAAATGTCAAAGGATGTGTTCAACCAAATAATCTTCAAAATTCCATCATCACTATCAAAGGGTATCCTCAAAACAAAAATTTGGTTACAGTTCAAGGATATAAACAATCTCCTACCTTTCAAACACCAAGCAAACCAATTGTGACTCTTAAAGGAAAACCTAGGAATCCTTTAGAAATATTTAAAGATTATCATGTTGTGAAACATACTTATTGCACAAGGAATAATCCTCAACCTAGTAACCCAGTTACCCCCACTTTTGTCCCACCTTCTCAACCCATTATTTTGCACGTACCTCATTTTTCTCCCAACCTTGGAAAATATTATGATTTGGTAGAACAATTATGTGCTACCCCTACCAAGATTTCTCTTTGGGAACTTCTTCAACATCTCCAACCTATCATGAATCCTTAAAAAGAGGCTTATAAAGTCTTCCCATTCCTCCACCTTCATCTGACAATATCAATTCCCTCTTAGAGTGTATGAAAACCACTCCTCTAGCTCAACTTGGCTTTACTCAAGATGATTTAACCTCTAAAGAAGTTCAAGACCAACATGATTCCCTTATGGTTTCAATTAAAATCAATGATATGATCATATACAAAACATTAATTGACAATGGTTCTAGATTAAATGTTTTTAGTCTTGACATGTTACATAAAATTAATGCACACTTCTACTATTAAGCCAGATTCCATTCCTATACGTGTATTTGATTATGTTCCTAAGAAAACGCTTGGTATCATCATATTACCTATCACATTAGGTATAGTTACTTTATCTATAGTTATTCATGTTATGCCTGGACCTCTTAATTATAATATTCTCTTAGGACAACATTGGTAACATGATATGCATGATTTCCTTTCTACTCTTCATCGCTAAGTTAAGTTTCTTTACAATAACTCAATGTATACACTTCTAGCAAATGATAGGCCTAATTATTATTTGAACATTGAATCACAAACTAAGATTACTCCCCCTAAACAACAACAACCTCCCCAACCTAAGGATGATCCTAATCATGTTTTCATACCAAAATATGATTGGGGTTCCTTAGACTTTACACCAACCTTTATTGGGGAATATAAAGTTGCCAATTGGCAACATGAAAAATCAAAACCTAAAACATCACAAATTGAACAAAAATCTATTACACCCACTCCCCTCTCTAAAGAGTTAAGTAACATTTTTTTTCTTCTTCCCCTGAATCCTTTGAAACAATAAAACCTGATTGCTATGACATAGTGACATATGAGGCTCCATGGAACTTATCTGATATGGCCTCTCGTTATGATCATGGTTATCACTTGCTTAAAAAACAAGGATTTAGTGGAATGGGATGTGGTAAAGATGAACAAGGGATTCAAGTACCTCTAGGAGATGAAGGAAATGAATCAACCTTTGGCCTAGGATTTAATCTATACAAGCAATCAAAACAAATAACTCCCAATGTTAATGCTATTAGAATGAATTTAGAATAACTGAGAGGGGAGGGGTGAATCAGTTATCCTTAGGTCTAGATGTAGTAAATAAAAATTTCTGTACTTCAGATCTACTCGGTAGCAGTAGCAGAAATCAACAACTTAAATCATGCAGTTTACTGTCAATTGAAATTAGCTTGTAGTAACATAACAGTAAAACAAACCATAAGCATTCACACAAGTTGACACAAGTGTTTAACGTGGAAACCCAATATGGGAAAAACCACCAGTAACATGCTACCAAGTTTTCACTCTTCTGAAGTGATGCCCTGTGAGGAGCCAACCCTGTTAAAGGTTACAATAACACACTGCTAGGTGTGACCTGGTTAAAGGATTTAATCACCCTATCAGGAGTGGCCTTGTTAGAGGAATTAGAACATTCCAATCTGAATTTCACCTTGTTAGAGGATTTATACAAATGACTATTAATTCAACCTTGTTAAAGGATTTAACTGATACAATTGTAAGAAAGTAATTGGTAGTTTGTGATATGGTACATACAACTTACTTTGCAATTCAGATCCAATTACAGCTCTGATGTTAACTTACTGGATAGCCTGCATTGTCATTTCAACCTTCTAATCTACTTGGAAATCCGTCAAGCAATCACACATGCAACTTTCTACCTCTATCTTTGCCTTTTTTGCTAGATCATGCTAAATAGTAAATCAACTATGCAAACCTCTTGCATACACATCCATTCATCCACACACCATGAATAACCCCTGAGGTTATCAAATACCTCTTTGTCTAGGTCAGATAAATCTTTTGCTGCTTAAACAATATCATAGATCTTAGGTTAGGTAAGATCCAACGGATCATCCCATCTTTGTATTACATTTACTTTTCCAAAGTAGTCTCTAATTAAATCTTGAAACTGTGCATTAATTACGATTACCCATACATTAAATGATGTGGATCAATCTTTAATTAACATTACATATCCCAATAAAATCAACTAAGTCAGCCAGAGATCTCAAATCTCATCATTAATCAAACTTCTGTAAGTCGGCCTTCAT
>MU218082.1:159892-173662 GCA_018584345.1 Thuja plicata | reverse complement strand
AATTAAATCTTGAAACCATACATTAATTACGGTTACCCATACATTAAATGACATGGATCAATCTTTAATTAACATTACATATCCCAATAAAATCAACTAAGTCGGCCAGAGATCTCAAATCTCATCATTAATCAAACTTCTATAAGTCGGCCTTCATTACTGTTTCCACTTGGCAATTTCAATGGTGCTCATCATTTAGCAACTTTTTGCTCGTCACAAGCAACTTTACTCAGCACAAGAAACTTTTCTTGTCAGAAGCAACTTTTCTCGGCACAAGCCAAACTTGCTCAGCACAGAACAACCAGAAAAACTGTCTTTGAAAGATAAGCAACAAATTACTTTTCCATAGTGCCAACTGATCAAGTACCCTTTGAATTGCCTTAACACAACCATTCACTTGGTCTTCTTGTTAAATCTTCTTCATCAACAATAGATATGGTACTCAAACAGATAACAATAGTCTCACCAATTAAGGTTTGACATCAATGACAAAATAACAATTGCTTGCAATGTCACTTTCCAACAAATGCTATATCTTCACAATCATTAAAGCTCATTCATCTTGACCTTGTTGGTGATGATACTGGAACAACATTTGACATATTTAGTAATAATGATGCTTTAGTTGAATTCTTGGGGGTAGATGATGATCTCCCTCTTTACCATCAAAATAAGAGATTTCCTTATTGTTTGAACACTGAAGCATACTTTGGACATGATCAAATCTCTGAGAATTCTCAAAAATTTCCTTTACTTATGGATATTCCTTAACAAATTAATATATTAATTACATAAACTATTGATATAGCCATGGATCCCTATAACAATGAAAAAGTCATCAAAATCAGAAAGTGTTTCGATGAGGAAGAAAAAAAAGAGTTCTCTTCTCTTCTTTTCTTTTGGAATTTCCTGATATCTTTGCTTGCACTTATTCTGATATGCCTGGTATAGATCCCAACATTGTTATGCAGAACATTGTGCTTCTTCCTAATGTTAAGTCGGTTAAACAAAATATCCATAAGATGAATCCTAAAATAGCGTTATTGGTCAAAGTAGAAATTGAAAAACTCTTAGATACTCAATTTATTCACTCTATTGATTATTCCCCTTGGATCTCCAATATTGTTGTTGTGTCTAAAGGTGAGAATAAAATATGTATGTGCACCAACTTTTGTGATATAAATGAAGTCTCTTTAAAATATGACTTCCCACTTTCGAACATCGACATGATTGTGGCTTCTACGATAGGCCATGTATTATTATCTTTCATGGATAGATTTTCTAGTTATAATCAAATATTCATTTCTCCTCAAGATCAATATAAGGAAACCTTTATTACTCCTTGGGGAACCTTTTACTAGGTAGTAGTGTACTAGGTAGTAGTGCCTTTTGGATTGAAAAATACAGACACTACTTGTCAAAGGGCTATGACACTTATCTTTCTTGATTACATCCACAAAATTTTAGAGGACTATGTTGAAGATATCCTTGCTCAATCAATTGCTCACAGGGATCATGTTATTGTTCTTAGACAATTATTTGAACAAATATGTAAATACAATATGCGCTTGAATCCTCAAAAATGTGCTTTTGGTTATGACAGTGGAAAAATTCTTGGATTTATCATTTCACAACGAGGTATCAAAGTGGACACTAAAAACATTAATACTATAATACATAGTCTACCTCTAAATATATCTCAACTTCATAGTTTGCAAGGAAAAATACAAGCTATTCACAAATTGGTTTCACATCTAGCAGATCATACAATTCCATTCACTTCCTTCTTAAAGAAAGATACTACTTTCTCTTGGAATTATGATTGTAAGCTATCCTTTGAATAATTCAAACAATACCTCACTAATCCTCTTATTTTACAACCTTCTCAACCAGATAAACATTTCTTCATATATACTTCAACTTCCTCTAAAGTCTTGGCTGCAATTTTAGCTCAACATGGCAAAGATGGAAAAGAGAGACTGGTGTACTACATTAGTCATACATTGGTAGATTATGAAACTTGATATACTCTAATAGAAAAATAATTCCTTGCTCTAGTATTTTCTTGCCAAAAACTTAGGTATTATCTCCTCAATGTTGAGATTAATGTCATCGGAAAATTTGATCCTCTTAAATACTTATTATCCAAAACTGATCTCTCAGGATGTCTAGAAAAATGGGTAATGATGTTAAGCGAGTATGACCTCATATTTGTTTCTCAAAAAGAAATTAAAGGAAAAAAATTAACCGACCATTTAGTTGAAGCTCCTCTACCAATAGTAAGTCTTGACTCAAAAAAAATTCCTGATGAATTTTTTTGGCTATAGATATCAAATATACATGGGAACTATAAGTTGATGGATCTGGATGTAAAACCGGCTCTAGCGCCAGTGTTATCCTTATATCTCCTTCAAAAAATCCTATACCCTTATCTTATCATCTTAATTTCCCTTGCACCAACAATATTATAGAATATGAAGCCCTTATTGATGGACATAAAGTGACTTTGTCCCTTAAGGTAAAGACCACACATATCTTTTGGGATTCACAATTAATAGTGCAACAAATCAATGGAACATATCAAGCCAAACACGATAAATTAAAAAAGTATTGAGATCTTTCCATACACCTTTGAACAAATTCTCTTCTTATTCTATTTATTCCCTACCAAGGAAAGATAACCGACATGCTCATGCTATGGCTAGTGTTGCTTCCCTTATCTCCTTATAAGATCATATTGATAGCTATAAATTCATTATCCATAATCTTGTCAGTCCTATTTCTGAATGCCCTAGTGTAGATGACCATTGTCTCTCTCTTCGTTTGGATGAATGGTATTCACACATCTTTTATTACTTTCAAGATGATACCTTCCCTAAAGCAACAACAATAAATACTAGATATCTAATTCTCAAACTCGCTACAAGATACATAATTCTTGCTAATATCCTTTATACACATTCTTATGATGGTCTCCTTCTTCATTGTCTCACTAAAACTTAGATTCCAATGGCTCTGCAAGAAGCTCATTCAAGATCTTTTGGTGTTCATTTTGGTGGAAAATCTTTGGTTAATAAACTTCTTAGAAAGGGATATTATTGGCAAACTATGGAACACGATTATTTTTATTTTATCAAAAAGTGTCCTCAATGCCAATATCACAATAATCTTAGTCATGCTCCAGCACATGAACTTCATTCTCAGGTAGCATCATGTCCTTTTAGTCTTTGGGGGCTTGATCTTATTGATAAAATATCCCCTCCCTCCTCTCAAGTACATACATATATTATAACTACTACAAAATTACTTCACTAAGTGGGTAGAAGCAATGCCGCTAAGGACCACCACTGTTGATGTAATTTGTAACTTCATCTTAGAAAATAACATTACTCAGTTTCGTATTCCATCTACAATAATATCAGACAATGGTAATCCTTTCAAAAACAAGGAAGTAACAAAGTTTTTGGAAAAATATTATATCAAACAAAAGTTCTCCACTCATTATTATCCCCATCTAATGGACAAGTCGAAGCTTCAAATAAAATTATCCTACAAATTCTTCGCAAAACTATTAACAAACATGGTAAGGATTGGCATACTCAACTAACATATGCTTTATGGGATTATATAACAAGTATCCATATTACAACATGAACAAATCCTTATAATTTAGTTTATGGTGCATAAGCCATTACACCTCAATTTCATCCTTACAAGTTTCCCTTAATGGGATTATGGATAATGACACTATACACACACAATGCTCACAAGAGCTGGAAATGTTAGATGAATAACATATCAATTCCCTTCAGCATATCCTGGCATATCATAAATCTTAGAAAAGAAAATACAACCATAAAGTGATTGAACGATCCTTTTCGGTAGGAGACTTGGTTCTTTATGAGAATCAATGCAACATAAATGCTCTCCCCAATGAGTGCATAAAATTTAGTCCTAATTTGCTTGACACATTCATTATAACACAATTTTATAGTTCTGGCACATATGAAATAGTTGATATGGACGGAACACCTATTAAGGACCCTATAAATGCTATGCATTTGTGTTGATACTATGCTTAATTTGTATCTTACCTTCCCTATCATCTTTCTTATTTCATTTCATGTGTTAATATTTTGGTGTTAAGCAGTTATGTTAATAGTTTTGGACATTGTTTCTTTACTATTTTTATAAATTGCTTCATTCTTGACGAAAATTTATTTTATTTTGGTCTTGAGTAAATTAGTAATATGTTAATTATTATGGTTAAGATGTTACTTACAAAATATCAACACACTTCTACATGCTTAATATTTGAGATAGATTAGTATTTGGTTAAATATTTAACTTGATTACGTGTTCATCTATCTACTTGAGTATGTATTCCCTTATTCAATCATTTGTGTTTAGTAAACATGTATATCCATTTAATTTTTATGTAAATCATAAAATAAATTAAACATGACAATATAGATAATAAAAATAAAACATCAAAATCCATAACATATATAGGGACATACATAAGGAGGCATTGTTTCAAAATATGCCCTATGATGATCTATCATAAACACAATACAAATTAATTCTCATCCATGGGATGGTGACTACCTGATGCCCCAGGACTGCAGTGAGAAGATGAAGGTTGCACACTGGATGGTGGTCTGTGGGATGTTGTAGACCAAGAATGACTCCTAGAACTCCACATCCCATGAATCACCCCACGTAGCTCAAGGAGCTCACACTGACTCTCTGCTAACTCCCACTATAGTCGATCCTGATCCTCCTTTATCAACTGTATCTCCATTTCTATGGGCTCAAACAAATCCTTGTGGCGCCTGGGACCCCACTATGAATCTAGCCTAACTTGGGAGGTAGATGGGATATGTGTTGCAAGGGTCATGCCTCTCACCACTTCACCTACAAAGTGTCTCCACCCACTCATGCCCATTGCAAAGCGATGATTTATATTAGTAACTTAGCATACTTTATATCTTATATAAATCTTTTGAAAAAATTTCATACCTGGACCTCCAGAAGTAAAGTCAGGATCCTTGATGCCTGGGACTAGTGGGGCCTTACTTCACGAAGATGTTGGGGGAATACTACTCTCTCTATGCTCTTGGCTAGAAATCTCTCCTCCAGTGGGTCTCCCTAATGTGAGCCTCCTAGAGTGGCTCCTTGTATGTGTAGTAGCATCAACAATATCCTACTCAACCCTCTCAAGCTCCTCTCTCATGGGGATCTCCTCTGACATTGCTCTGGGGGCCTCTCCTCCTCTCCATCCTCATCATCTATGGCTTCTCCTCGGTATGACCCAAAACATGGTCTCAGATCACCTATAGGGTAATCATTCAGGAAGATAGGCCTAAATCCATACATGTTAGTATATCTAAGATAATCTCTCAATACTCTTGCATTTGCCACTACAGGATCAACAACCACATCATGCTCACTCTCTTCCTCTAAATCTGTTAGCTCAATCTGATCAATTGTAGGTCTTGGTACATCCCCTAACTTCATAATGAAGCTATGACTATGTAATAATATGGTCATTGGATGAGGTGCACCCTGTGGAAGGTTGAACTGTCTATGCACCCTATCATAATAGAAGGGCAATCAAAATATAATTGTGCCTCCCCTCCAAAAATCTATACTGATGTATGCATTTCAGCTGGTAGCCTATCTCTCTCCATGCTGGCATCTCTTTGTATGGTCTCCAAAAGATATTGACTTCTTGCAATTGATCTATGGTGACCCTCTAGTACAATAGATCACCTCACTACCAATACCTAGTTAATGGGCAACCAAATGCCCATGGATCTGTGGCATTTGTGTCTAGTGGGAATCCTGCTGGACGTATGCATGTAATGTGCTCAAACATCCACACCTATAACAATGTAAACACTATCAGGATTCATCTCTAAAATCATACATACCTCCATAGCTCATAATATAGATGAGAAAGCATGCTCCTCCCATATGAGTAAACAACACGATGTCACTCCATCCTGTAGACTATCTATGCAAATGTCAATGGGAAAGTGGTACCTATGCAATCCGAACACACACCAACTACAAATGTGCACATAAGTACCTTCCAAATCAAAGGTACTCCCAGTGTAGCATGTAGTAAGGCCTCTAGCTGAATCTGATCCCTTTAATCCTGTGACAGATCTCCTAAGCAGTAGAGATGATCTCTCTCAATCTTTGCCTCTATTTGAGACTCTGCACATCTAATTGTCCTCCCATGAACATGATATCATAAGATGTTGTATACATCCTCCAAGGTGATTGTAATCTCACTTGTGGGTAAACGGAATGTGGAAGTATCCTCATCCCATCTCTCCATTAGTGCCATCAACATGGCTCAATGATATCTCATGTGTGGTAAGTGATTTACTTAGTAGAGTCTGACCTCTATTAGTAACTCTCTATCCTATCTTTGTATTTGACTTTCCTATAGATGGATGTATGTCATGATCTTTGTCTTGACATGCTCTCAGATAACTAACAGATCCTACAATCACAGAACATAAAACACAACATAAGATCCTCAAATCATACAAAATTTGAAATCAAAATCTAGTTGACTTGCATAATAGGTACAAGTCAAATTTCTAGGTACAAGTTGACTTTTTAGGTACAATTCAACTTTTAGGGTACAAGTCAAATTCTTTGGTACAAGTCAACTTTTTAATAATGTAGACTTAAAAATCTCTCTCTCTCTCCCTGACACCTACACAAATATAAAGCATAAAATAAACACAAGGCACACATATCGAAACATGCCTTCTCTAGTAGCGTGTCATCCTCAACTGTCTGCCTTAGTCTCTCGATCCTTGTGGGCCCGATATCCTTCTTTCTCTTTGACATCTTCTCCTCTTGTACAAGAGAAACTCAACAAGGTGAATTTTCAAATGATCTTCAAAAGGTAACCTTTTTCAAATTGAAAGGAAATTTTTAGGTCAAAGTTATTTTATAAATTTATTGCTTAAATGTTCTCTATGTTCATCTCTCCATAACTTGAGCTAGGTAGCTCTATTTTTCACACCATTTTAGGTGCTAGAATCATGATTCAAATACCTAGCCCTCCTAGTGATTTTAATAACATTTAGGCAATATATCAAATGTTATGATAAGCCATTTTAATGGCATACTTTAGATACCCTAGGAGAACTTTTTATAGGTCTTTTGCCATGTTTTCTTTTCTTACTCTAAGACTTTATGCTTTAAAACTGTTAATATGTGGTAGTCAACCACTGAACCTATGCTATGGACATATGCTTACTTAATATGCTTTATCTAGATGTATATGCTTTGTTTATTACTATGGAATCATGATCATGTTTTATGAATGAATTGACTGATTGAGCGATAGATAATGCATATGTACTTTAATGATTATTTGCCATGAATGCTTTTATCCTAACAGTTTAAATGCAGTGCATCAAAGTAGCAACTATCATTTTTTTTAGGTGAGAACATCTATGTGATAGATGCTTGACTTGGTCCTGCAACAGATGCACACAAATGGAACATCGATGTAGCAGTAGTGGAATGTTTTCGGTTAATCCAAGTGGAGACGGTTGAGCAAAGACTTGGAAAACACAATAAGTTTCCTGATGAAATCTAGGAGAGAGTGGGAAGTTAGATCTACTGTCTAAAAAGTTCTTTCCTCTTTTCTCGACCAATTCCATTTCCTTCTTTCTAGCTTTCCTTTTGGTTATTTTTTTTGTAATAAAATCTCTACCTTTTCTTAGGGCGTGTTGAGTTTAGCAGTTAGATTTTTTCCTTTAAATAAATCCCCACTCCTGCATGAGAAGGAGGGCATTATTATTATAGTTGAAATACATTTCAATTTTGTTGTTTTACTGTTGATGAGAATCTTTGTTCTCTCTTATTCATTTTAATGAGCAAATGAAGTGTTGAGATTAGTTCTGTGTAATTTAGTGCTCTGGGTACTCACCCAAGGGGGCCCACTTGGTGAGGAATCCATAGTTAGATTCATTTTATTTTAGTTCTCTTTCTCGCATTTATGTTATTTCAATTCCTATGTTGAATAGCTCCTACAGCCAAAGCTAGAGGACAGCTACCGCTTCCTGCGGCTGAGCAGCAGAGTAACTAAGGCATTATAGTTAGTTTGTGCACTCTTCCTTTTTGCTAGTAACATTCACTTCCATCATTTACTTTCAAGTATTTACTTTCACAATAATAGTTTAGCTTTCCTTCAAGTATTCATTTCATGCAGCAATAGTATAGTTTCCCTTCGAAAGCATTTACTTCCTGCAACCATAGAATAGTTTCTTTCCAACATTTGTTTCCTACAACAATTATAGAATGATTGGTTGAGAAAGTTCTTGGTGCATATATTTTTCTGGCCCATTTCAAGTAACACGTCCCTAGTTTTGACATATTAAATGAGTTTCTCGTAAAGAGGATGAAGTGCTTAGTTGGATGTCCAATCCCCGAGTTAAAGGATTATGCCTAGTTTTTGAGCCTTTATAATAAGTGATCATTTTTGGCGCTGCTATTGGGGATGGTGTCGAGCCTAGTTCTTATTCAACCCTTCCTAGGATTTGCTTTCATGCTTTCATTTCTTACTTTAAGTAGATTAAGCCTCATCTTGACAAAACAAACTGCTATTCACATCATTCCATACTATCTACATGCATAATAGATGAAGAGACGCCCGAGGAAGGTAATTTCCAAAT
Source organism: Thuja plicata (assembly GCA_018584345.1). Classification (NCBI taxonomy): domain Eukaryota; kingdom Viridiplantae; phylum Streptophyta; class Pinopsida; order Cupressales; family Cupressaceae; genus Thuja; species Thuja plicata. The sequence goes on along the minus strand of MU218082.1, from coordinate 164,951 downwards.
CCATCCAGTAACCTACTTGAAGAAGAAAGCCAGTTCGTTGACACTATTGTTGAACTCCTGAAGCCCCTTCATCATCCTCATCTTCTCAGGGTGACTTCCGTGGGTTATTCAAGGAACAACCATAAGCCAATCTATTTGTTGAGGCCTTTGCCAACCTAGAACTCTAGAATCCTAGAGAAGAAAATCCTTGGCGGTTATTCATCTACCAACCTCAAAACCCATCTCAAAATCCACCTCAACGGCCATGAAGGATGGCCAATCCTACTACATTTCTTTTTCTCATCTCTGATCAACATGATAATAAAAACCTTAAGAATATTCCCTCTTCTTCTCTTCCAAAATTTTATGACCTTGTCACAGAGGACCCAGATACCTTTCTCTTTGAGTTTGATATCCTTTTTAGGAACTATGACTACACCACTAATGCCCACAGACTTAAGCTTTTTCCTGCAACACTTAAAGAGTCTGCATTGTAATGGTTTATGAGTTTAGGACAAGATGTTGTCCATAATTGGGATGAAATGAAGGATGCTTTCTTGCTAAAATACAAGGAGTACTGTGGAGGAAATGATATGAGAGGGGATGACATCTTTGAGATGTTACAGAACGAGGATGAGAGTCTTGAGGATTATGTCTCAAGGTTCATGTTCAGTTTGTAGAAGAATACCCAGCATGAGCTTAATGAAGAATCTTAGAAGTTTCTCTTTTTGTGAGGCATTCATGACAGATGCACAAAGGCACTGGACCTAATGGATGGAGGAGATATCACCCATGCATCATGGGATGATATCTGGAAGATCTACCTTAAGTACTCTAGAGCTGCTGTTAAGAAAGGAAGGGGATATAGGTCCACCCTGGGGAAGTCCAATGGTGTTGGTGCTTCACAGATAGAGATAACCAATCTCTTGTCCAATTTTAAGAAATATATCATTAAAAACATGGCCACTCAGCTGGACATCATGCCGTCTAAGAAGAAACATGAGGAAGCAGAGGCCATGCTAGCAGGATTCTATCCACATTGTAGACAAAAGAAGAGAGACTACAGATGCAAACTGGTTGCTAACATGGAGACTACAAAAATGTCGACTGATTACAAATGAGTTGAACCAGAGGATGAATAGTTGTTCTCCATCGCTCAACAATGACCATGGGTACAGAGACAAGGTATGCCTTAGGACTCTCTTTCATATAGTGGTCCTTTTTATAATAATCAATAGAAACCCCCCATGAATTATTAAAATCCTCCCTGGAATAATTCCAAGAATCAGTGGTAGAATTACCCCAATCCACAATGGCCAAAGCCTCAAGTAGGTTGGAAACAAGCTCAAGGGGTGTGACAGCCACCACAGGGTAATTGGAAGAGAAACCCGCAGTGGCGAGGCAGCCAACAATGGCCAAATAAACCACAAGGATTTTTTCCACCACCTATGCAACATCCACAACAACAAGCTCTTTTGCCACCTCCTACAACCACTAACCCACCTCCTAAGCTTACTTAGTTACCTACACAACCACAGTCAAACCCCAACAATCAACCTCCTCCACCTCAGCAAAATGTGTATGCTACAGACCCGTCACAATATCCCATGTAATACCCTACGTATGCAATCAACCATGATGATATTCACTTATGGTCCAGTACCACTCTGCCTTCACCTGAGCCTCCTGTAATTACTAAAATTCCTTCTAAGGAGCCCAATCAACCTGATAAACCATCTACTCTAGTAGCCCCTACACCACCAGCTAAAACCAATCATCATACCATTCCCCCTTTCCCGCAAAGATTGCAACATAGAAATCCAAAAACCACTGATAAAGCAGCTTTCAATATCCTTGACCAACTAAATAATGTCAGCATCCAAATTTCCCTTTTCCAAGCAATAAAAGATGTTCCCACCTATGGAAAAGTCATTAAGTAAGATTGCTTTAAAAATCATGGTCGCAAGAAGAAGGATCCCCAGATTGTCCATGTCCTGGGCAAACTGGCGGACATCATGTTAGGGAAGCTTACCATCCTAAAATATTCTGACCCTAGCAGCCTTGTTGTCAAGGTCATTATTAATGGGACTACTATAAAAAATTCCTTGATTGATCTTAGAGCCACCATTAATTTCATGACCAAGGACATTATACAACACCTTGGTATCACCAACCTCTGCAATACATCTACTGTCTTGCAGCTCGCAGACAGTTTGACTATAAAGCCTGATGGAGTGGTGGAGGACATTATGGTTGACCTTGAGTCTTGGTCCTACCCTGTAGATTTCTTGATCCTCTTGCCAAAAGCTACCCTAGGAGGCTATCCAATTATTCTAGGATGTCCTTGGCTGGCTACCGCTGATGCCTATATCAATTATCGGTCAGGATATGTGACCATTTCTGATGGCCAACACATCAAAACATTGGCCTTGTATCCTCCTACTCAACCTCAGATGGAATTATCCTCTCTCATATGGCCAAATGTAGGAGAGGAAGCTAAAGTTATTAATTCAGTCTCCCAATTAATGATGTTAACAAGGGATCCCTTCCTGCAGCTTCAGGAGGAAGATAAAGTAATCACCAACATCATGCATAACCACTAAGGATCAAACTTAGACCCTTTGGATAGTTCCTTCCAAGACCATTCCTTGCAACCATTGTACTCTGATTACCAATTATCTTCCCCTGTATCCAACAAGCTCTATTGCCAAATGCTTCCATATGGGAACCAAGTGCCCTCATTGACCGATGCATCTATGGTCAAGGTCACTAAGCAACTAGAAGTTTCCCCTAAATGCTACTTGAACATTAATAGAAAACTTACTCCTCAACAACAAACATCGTTGACCAAGTTACTGAAGAACCATACAACAACTTTTGCGTGGGATTATGCTAATATAAAAGGACTGGACCCAAAGTTATGCACTCATAAAATCTTCCTCAAGGAAGATAAACCCTCAGTCAGGCAATTTCAAAGGTGTGTCAACCTTGCCCTCCGAGAGATAGTTAAAGCCAAACTCCAAAAACTGCTTAAAGCTGGTTTCATATACCCTATATCAGACAGCCAGTGGGTTTCCCCACTAGTTATAGTTCCTAAGAAAGGTGGAAAGTGGAGAGTGTGTGTGGATTATAGAGATCTTAACAATGCCACTAAGAAGGACCATTTCTTTCTTCCGTTCATTGACCAGGTTCTGGACTCTCTAGCAGGAAAGAAATACTTTTCTTTCTTGGATGGGTACAGTGGATACAATCAGATCCAGATTCTTCTAGAGGATCAGGAAAAGACCACATTCACCTGCCCATGAGGGACTTTTGATTATTTAGTTTTACCATTTGGCCTCTGCAAAGCTCCTACTCCTTTTCAGTGAGCCATTATCATCATTTTTGCTCACATTTCCCATGACTGTATGGAGATCTACATAAATGAATTTATAACTTATGGTGAAACTTATGAGGAAGCGTTGGCAAATCTGGAAAAAGCCATCACCGGGTGCAAAGAACAAAACCTGTCTTTGAACAATGAGAAGTGTTTTATGATGATACAGGAAGGAGTAGTGCTTGGTCACTATATATCTGCTCTTGGCATATAGGTAGACCCAGCCAAAATTGAAGTGATTATGAATCTTCCTACCCCAGCCAAACATAAAGATGCCAGAAGCTTTCTTGGCCATGTTGGGTATTAAAAAAGATTCATAAAGGACTTAAGCAAGATGGCCAGCCCTATGTATTCACTACTCATAAAAGATTCTGACTTCATCTGGATGTCGGTCTATGATGAATCCTTCCTGCAGCTGAAGTCTATTCTGACTCAGGCACCTATTTTGCGAGACCCTAATAGGACCCTCCCATTCCACATACATACTGATGCCTCTGATCATGTCGTTGGAGTAGTTCTTGGACAAAAGGAAGGTACTCTAGAACATATTATTTATTTCATTAGAAAAAATCTGCAAGGACCCGAGTTGAATTATACAGTTACTGAAAAGGAACTATTGGCTGTTATCTATGCTTTGAACAAATTCTGCAACTATGTCACTGGTTATCGAATCTTTGTGCATACAGACCATACCTAGATAACAAACCTCCTATCACAGGGAGGTTAGCTAGGTGGCTGTTGCTGCTATAGGAATTTGACATTACCAACATAGATTAACCAGATATATCAAATGTGGTGGCCGACTTTCTCTCACCTACAAAATGATGATGAACCTATGGCAATTGATGATAGTTTTCCTGACGACCACCTGTTCTCCATTGTAGCTCAAGCTTCCTGGTACACTAACATTTCTAAATATATGGTTTCTCAAAAGGTGCCCCCACACTTCTCTCCAAAGGAAAAGTGGTTACTAATAGAGAAAACTTTCAACTTTTCATGGATTGTTGATTGTTTGTTCTATACAGGCCCCAACCAAATATTGAGAAGATGTATTCGAGAGGATGTAACTTATGACATCCTACGGGCTTGTCATGATGAGCCATGTGGGGGACATTTTTCTACCAAAAGGATATCCATGAAGGTATTTAACACTGGTTATTACTGGCCATCCCTCTACAAGGATGCAGCCAATTACACCAGGAAGTGTGATCGATGTCAGAGGATGGGGCGGCCTACTAAATATGACGAAATGCCACTCTTTCCTCAGGTAGTGGTGACTCCATTTGATAAATGGGGAATTAATTTTGTCGGTCCCATCAGGCCTGCATCCGATGACAATTTGTACATATGTGAATGTGTATGCACCCTAAAATGGTCGCCTAGACTATGGGCCCCATTTATCATTTTATCAATTTATCAAATTTTTGAATCAATGCTTTGTAACATTTTCAATTCAAATCAATCTTCTTGATCAAATCGTAATTAATTCAATTATTTCAATATTTCCTAAGGTTTGATCATTTCATCAATAATCTTATTTAATTAAAAGAAAATATCTCTTAAATAAAATAATTTTTTTTAATTAAAGGAAAATCCCTTTTAATTAAATGATTTTATCTTATTTAATTAATATCCCTTTTAAATAAATAAAATAATTTTATTTAATTAAAAGAAAATCTTTCTTTTAATTAAATGATTTTATCT